>BSBK01008564.1:267500-287813 GCA_027943335.1 Chamaecyparis obtusa | reverse complement strand
CTTAGGTTACAAATAGTGTTAAGGTTAACATTAGTGTTAGATTAGAATTAAATCAAGGTTAGGCTTAGGTCAACATTTCTTTAAATAGCTCTGAAATAATACAAATTCATTGTTAAACCTAAAATAGTTCATAAATTAATTTTATAATTTAATAATTATACTCCATTTAAAGAATAAATAATTATGAAGTAATATAAAATAACTCTTCACCGTAAAATGACAAATAAATTTTATCTTGATTCAATTTAGGGTTAAATTATAGTTAGGATTTAACTAGGGTTAGGGCTAGGGTTTAGGTTCAATTAGAGTTATTTTGACAGTTAGAGTTACGGTTCAATTTGGGCTAGAATTCCTTTAGAGTTAAAGGTTAGTGTTCAACAAGGATTAAGTATAGTATTCAGCTAGGGTTACTATTAGGGTTACAATTATTATCCAATTGGGGTTAGGCTTACCCATTAATTAGGGTTAGATTAGGGTTCAAATAGAATTAGGATTACAATTTGATTAGGGTTAGAGGTAGGGTTGATTTGAGTTAGAGTTAAGGTTATGTTACAATTAGGGTTCATTAAGTGTTACTATGTGTCATGAGAAAAATATCTCTTGATATACGCAATATGAATTATTTTAAAGATATATGTGTCAGTCCTTAAATAATATGTAATTATTATAAATGAAAACTCAATAATTAAAATCATTCACTAAAAAAAATCAATATATTAAATATTAAAAATAATAGCGTTAAAAAATCATGAAATTTGTTTCTTTGCAATTCATATTATATTCTGAATTTCATTTAAGTAATAAATAAAATCAAATACATAGATAAAGCTTTTATAATATTTTAAGACAAAATGAGGTAGCCTCCCTATAAAGTTCCATTAATGATGTGGTGTGACATGCTCTCAAATACTATCTAAAAAAGCTCTTCCAATAGAATCAATCCCAACCCAATTTTTTCATAAATTAGATTCATCTAAAAATAATTATTATTTTTTAAATTTAATTACATAATCCTTGAATCACCAACAATTATAATATACATCCTAAATTTGATTTCAAAATATCACACTAAATATCAAAATACTTGCGACTAGAACAGAAAAAGAAATTAACATCCCAATTTATACTTTTTAAAGTCTGACTTTGAACGTTACTTTCTCAATTACGTATACATCGACTAATAGCCCTAAAATACAATTTCTTTCTCAGTTAATTTTATCAAATCCCATGACCATTCTCAACTAGTAGTATGTTTTCATTTCTGTTGACTTCCATTAATCACATTGCCCATGCTCAAATACACAACATTTATATCCTTTGCACTTCCAATTATTGTTCCTTTGCTTCATGAATTTTTGCAGGAGTTATTTAATAACAAAGCTTTACCCGAAATGTTTATTTTTTGGAATGATTCAATTCTATTTTTCATTGGCAACCAATCTAAATGTTTCATTTTCCGTGTCAACCATGAAGTACATAACCCTTAAATTTCTCTTTGAAGTTCAGGTTTACCTAATTTTAGAAAAAAAGTGGCCACTTATACCCCCTTTTTTAACACCATCTTGGTGCACTTACCCAGGGATATGACTACAAAAAGTTCTAAGAGGTTGTTTTCATATTCAAGAGAAGCATCAAGTAATTTGGTTGTTGGTCAAAAGCATAAATTATCCAAGAGCAACAAAAACCATGCGTAGTCTCTTTGAAATGATGAAAATTTCAATTAACAAGAGTTTTATTAGACTTCATTCTCTAAATATGTCAGATCAATGTGTGATAAAATACCATTTCTTATATATCTCACTACCTCTAAGAGTAGCAAGTGACTAAATAATCCCTCTAATTTGTTGGGCACACACCCACATAGGATTGAGGTTTTAATGGATACATTAAGTGACCTTGTATGACACCATGCTCAACCAACTCAATGGATCATGAGTGAGGGCTTAAACATCCCTATATTCTTTGCATTTGATTATAACTCAATAGACACAATTTGTGTGCTAATTCGTTAATGCTTTCTTATGTTCATAACTTAAATCATACATAGTGATCAAATGCCCATTTGATAGTCTAGACAAGAAGCCTTTCTATAGCCCCTACCACCAATAATATTATGCCTATGGGTGTGGTAGTCAAATAGGAAGATGACAAGTAATAAAATCACTATCTAATTGGCAAAATATGAAACTAGAAAAATCATAAAATTCACTTTTATATGCATCGCTATATTCTTTTTATTTGATTTTTAGTAAATAAGATGTGAAGATTCAAGTTTTTATGGATTATGTTCTTGTATTCATAACTCAAACAATAATAATGCTATTTTAATAGTGGTTAGATGCCCATTCAATACTCTATGCAGGAATCCTCACCAATTACTCTATTGTCCATTCTTTATGCGTATGGGGATGACAATTTAGTGGGTAGGATAACTTGAGATAGGGCTTACTATCCACTGGACCAAAGATGGGACTTAAAAATTTCATGAAGTTTACTTTTGGGTGTGAAAGAATTTCATTATAAAAGGCACTATAGGTTGTTGGATTAGCTAGATGGTGCCTACACTTAGATTTCTTATTAGGTAAAGTTGAAGTCAAAGGATTTTTTAACTACCTTTCTAGCCATTTATGACAATCTTGATGTCCTTAACCCTTTTATGTTTGGAAACCCTATCTATAGATAAGGTGAATTCCACTAGACCCCTATGACCAATAATTATAAGCATCATTATTTATACTACTTGGGAAACTTATAAGGAAATAACATAAGAATACTATGGCTCAGCCTCCCTTAAAAGATGAATACATTTTATCTTGAAGGGAATGAAGGGTTGATCATCAACTCTACCAACACTTACACCATGCTTTTGAGGTCTTTGCATAGAAAAGTCTTCAATAGGCTCAACTCTACAATTTAGTACACTAAGTCTCTTGAGCTTATGGAGGCTTTTAGGCATGGTCTCTATTATATATTTTCCATTACAAAAGATTTTCTTACATTTCTAGAATTTACTTGAAAGGAAATGCTCCTACTAATTGTAGTGTCATTTTAAATAAGGTTAGGACCTTAGGGTTGAGCTAGGGATTTGGTTAGGGTTTAGGGATAAAACATTACATTACAAATAGTGTTAGTGTTAACATTAGTGTTAGATTAGAATGAAATCATGGTTAGGCTTAGGCCAACATTCACTAAACTAAATAGCTCTAAAATAATACAAATTAATTGTTAAACCTAAAATAACATAAATTAATTTTATAATTTAATAATTATACTACATTTAAAGAATAAATAATTTTGAAGTGATATTAAATAACTCTTCACCCTAAAATAACATAAATAAATTTTATCAATTCAATTTAGGTTTCAATTAGAGTTAGGATTTAACCAGGGTTAGGGTTAGGGTTTGATTAGAATTATTTTGAGAGTTAGAGGTAGGGTTCAATTTGGGCTAGAATTCCTTGAGAGTTAAGGTTAGTGTTCAACTAGGGTTAGGTATACTATTCAATTATGGTTACTATTAGGGTTACAATTATTATCCAATTGGGTTAGGCTTAGCCTTCAATTAGGGTTAAATTAGGGTTCAAATAGAATTACGATTATAATTTGATTAGGTTTAGAGGTAGGGTTTATTTTGAGTCAAAGTTAAGGTTATGTTACAATTATGGTTCATTAGGTGTTACTATGTATCATGAGAAGAATATCTCTCGATATATTTAACATGAATTATTTTTAAGATATATGTGCCATTCCTTAAATTATATGTAATTATTATAAATTAAAACTCAATAATTAAAATCATTCACTAAAAATTTAAAAAATCAATATATTAAATATTTAAAATAATAGTATTAAAAAATCATGAAATTTGTTTTCTTTGTAATCCATGTTATATTCTAAATTTCATTTAAGTAATAAATAAAGTCAAATACATAGATAAAACTTTTATAATATTTTTTAAAACAAAATGAGGTAGCCTCCCTATAAAGTTCCATTAGTGATGTGGTGTGACATGCTCTCAAATACTATCTAAAAAATCTCTTCCAATAAAATCAACCCCAAGCCAAATTTTTCATAAATTAGATTCATCTAAAACATTATTATTATTTTTTAAATTTAATTATATAATCCTTGAATCACCAACAATTATAATATACATCCTAAATTTGATTTCAAAATATCACACTAAATATCAAAATACTCACGACTAGAACAGAAAAAGAAATTAACATCCCAATTTAGACTTTTTAAAGTCTGACTTTGAACGTCACTTTCTCAATTACGTATACATCGACTACTAGCCCTAAAATACAATTTCTTGCTCGGTTAATTTTATCAAATCCCATGACCATTCTCAACCAGTGGTATGTTCTCATTTCTGTTGACTTCCATTAATCACATTGCCCATGCTCAAATACACAACATTTATATCCTTTGCACTTCCAATTATTGTTCCTTTTCTTCACGAATTTTTGCAGGAGTTATTTAATAACAAAGCTTTACCCGAAATGTTTGTTTTTGTTCACCACGCTTTGGAATAATTCAATTCTATTTTTCATTGGCAACCAATCTAAACGTTGCATTTTCCGCGTCAACCATAGAGTGGATAGGATTGCTTTAATGTTTAAAATACCTCCCATTCATACCATTACGATTTCCTCAATTATTTGCCATCGTTTACAATTTCTCAATTATTAGCTTCGAGGATTGATTAATTAATTAATTCTGTATACGCAGGTTTGACTTTAAATTATTGCCCGGGTATAGTTTATTTTGTATAAATACTCGTCAAATGGTGAAGGGTGTATTTTAAGAGGGTATCGAGACTACGTGAGCACGATCACAACTCTAGGGGTATAAAATATTAAACCGTAAGCCTGTCCGAATCCAACACAACGTTCCACTGGGTAGCGTATACCACACGCCTAATCAAATATTAAACAAGAACTTGCCTAACGGTACCTCGTCAGCACCTGGGTTTTCATCCGAGTCAGCAACTATGGCCCACGTCACCTACCTTTATATCATCGAACCCCTAGTATAGGATTTTCCGAAACTATTAGTTTCCGAAATTGAGTATTTTTGGAAATTGCGTATTCTCTTTGGGCGTCCCACACTATAGTCCACTTACATATTACAAAACTAAAATCTAAATGACAACCCACAATATTAAGAAAATGTGATAATCTTTCTTTCCTAGGTGAAATCGTCTGACTTTCTCGGACACGGCAGAATCTACAAGATTGGCTCTGTATTTTTGGACCCGATGTGATCGCGGTAGAATAAACTAAAATATTTACAATTTAAAATTTAATTTAAAATAAATAAATACATATTTATATTCAAAATAATAGGCAAGAATTGTAGAGTCTCTTTGCGTAATTAATCTACACCTTCACAAAATGAACAGATAAATGAATGTTTTTAATAATGTCTACATCAATCAATGTATAGAACCAATACATGGTATAGATAAACATAAAAATCTTCAAAGAAAATCCCAACACTCTATCTTGTCTACTTAGTTTATTTTTCCTTTTGTATTCTGGATCTTCTATTGTGCATCTTGATCACGAGAAAAAATATTTTTTGTTGTCTTTTATTCAACATCCCTCGGCATCCTGCTCTGCCTTCCACCATCGATCTTAGATCCATTGCCTCCCACACCTCCACTCTTTACGACATCCCTGACCAGTCATCTCTCCACCTCACCCCTCCCCCTCACTGCCATATCTTTACTGCTTCCAGCATCTACGAGGCTGTCAGATCATGAGATGCAGTAGGGTGGTCGATGAGGATGGTTTTCAGGCTGAGCTCTTCAAGCTCGATATCTCTGTGCTGAGCTCCTATCTTCCGACACTCTTTAATAGTGTGGTTTGCACTGGCTTCCCTGAGTCCTGGTCGAGACACTTAATCTATCTAATTCACAAGGCTGGGTCAGTTTTTGACCCCACAACTATAGGACCATCATGATTGGGCACACCTTCGCCAAACTCTACGCAACGACATTGCATACTATTCTTAATAGGGAGTTGGACAGGAGAGATTACAGGGCTAGAGGTCAAGCCGGCTTCCGGATAGATTACTAGACCATGGACCACATCTTGACTTTACGGGCGATTATTGAGGAGGCTCGCCATCGATCTACGAAAGTCTATTGCTGCTTCATTGACTTTCGTAAGGTGTTCGATACTGTCCCTCGGGTGGCCCTCTTCTAGAAACTTAGAGATATTGAGATTTCCGAGACTCTTTTGACAACTATTATGAGACTTTATGAGCGTGTTGAGGGCAGATTCAAGACTCCTGAGGGTTTCTCTGACCCTATCTAGAGCACTATTGGGGTGAAACAGGGGTGCCCCCTTTCCCCCACCTTGTTCGACATCTACATTGACGAGCTCGAGGCTTTTCAAAGAGATTCCTCACTTCTGAGTGATGGTTGCTACCTGCACCAGGTTCTTGTTTCCATTCTCCTCTTCGTTGACAATGTGATTCTCATTGCCTCCTCACTGGAAATTCTCCAGAGACCTCTTTATAGCTTGGCCTCTTTTTGTGATTTGAGACAGCTGGTGGTGAATCTCGGTAAGACGTGGGTGATGATCTTCTATTGCCTGAAGACCTCACATCTTCATTTCTACCATCAAGGACTAGAGATTGAGATTACTTCTTCATACACCTACCTTGGGGTCAAGTTCTTTGACCCTCGCTTCAGCCTGAGACCCGCCATTCTGCCCAGGATCAGTATAGGGATGGGTTCCCTTGCCATGTTGGAGAGACAATGTTTCAGACATCATTTTCAGGACACCGCGTCCAAGTTGTCCCTCTTGGATTCCTTGGTTAGACCTATGGTACTTTATGGTTCTACTGTTTGGGGGTCGTCCCTTCTGGATTCTGATTGGGCCTCTATTGAGCATGTTCAGACTATCTTCCTCTAGTGTATCATCAGATGTCATCAGTCCACCTCTCATAGCATCATTCTGGATGAGTTCAGGGCTCATCCCTTTAGAGTGGGGGCCATCTTTGATCTGGTTTGGTTATTCACCGCCTCCATTGTTTTGTGGATTCTAATGACGACCACAACAGATATTCCTAGGTCTGGCCTATTGCTCTTTAGTGGCACTTGCCAAGTCAGACCCCTCCTCCAGAGCCTATTGTTGGTATGTCTAGGCCTCATCCCTTTTAGGTTCCATCGGGATTGACACTGATCACCTCCCCCCTATCAGTTCTCACTTAATGCTCCGACTCACCTCCTCTCTTCCAGACAGGAGTTGCATAGACATGTCAGACTTGACATATACAAGCAATATATCACCATGACTTGGATCAACCCGTGTGGGGGTCTGCACCGAAGGATGGATTTTTATGCTGAGCACTTTTTAGACATTCGGGATGGGATTATTGTTCATCCTAGATACTTGTCTTAGCATTGGTGCCACGATCTTCGCATCACGCTGGGATCTTTCAGGGTTGGATCTCACTACCTTCGGGCCTAGGCAGACCATCACATTGATAGAGATGATCGGATTTGCAGGGTATGCACCCTGGTCGAGATTGAGTCTAAGATACACTTCATCTTTCGTTGTCCTACTTACTACGAGATCAGAAGGAGATTCTATTGCTTATTCAAAGGGTGCAGTTCCTTGACTTCTTTCTTCAGCTACACCAATCAGAGATGCCTGACACTTTATCACCATGAGACTGTATAGCTCTGCGAGCATACTTTACAACTTATTTTCCCCAGAGATAGATATCCGATTAGATCATTACGACCTTCTTCTCGCCCTCATCTCCTTTACGGGGGTGAAGAGGCCTCACATTGCCTCCATCACCGGTCACTCTAGATCTGTGAGACCTTGCAGCACCTTTACTCGTTAGTGACACATCTCCTCCAGCTCATAGTGACGACCCAGGGTTCCTGCTCATCTCAATCATTATCCTTCAGTGTTGGATTTCTTTCTAACTAAAAATGATCCTTAGTCCTTCTCTTGTGTCTATTCTTCTTGCTTGATGTTTCTTGTTATTTTCTTTCTTTTTTTGCTCTTGCTTGCTTTCCTGACCCCTGTTCGGTTGTATGTTGGTCCGTTGTTCCTTTTGTTGTACATTTCCAGTCCCTTAGACCTTTGTTGGTCTCTTGTTGGACATTAATAAATTTATCTTATCTTATCTTATCTTATCTATTCTTTCAATAGATTAGTGAAGATGCTCACATATAATGTCTCAATGTAATTGATCCAATTATCCTTGTAGGTTGAAGACTCCTTGATGTAATGTCATTCAGCCTCCACCACTTTTTGAGTGTGATAAGAACATTTTCCATTCGCCCACTTTTCTTTAGAAATCACCCATCTCCTGGTTTCACATCTAAGTTGTTGGGAACCAGTTCATAGGGCTATAAACATTTTTGCTTTCCATTTATTTCCGCTGCTATGTAGTTATTTTATGTAGGGTAATATACAAGATTGAAATAGTATATCATTTTCCTCCCAAGTTGTCTTGTCCACATGCTTTCTTTGAATTTTTCTTTGCACATACTATTTTTTTTTAATTTCCCCTTTTTCTATTTGGGCACTCTTTTATGCTAATACCCAATTTGTTCATGCACTTGTTGTGTTGTTTCATTCGCATGCTCTTCCTTCTATCTAATTTCTCTTATTTTACCATGCTTGATGTTTCCTAATCTTCTTAAATAACTTACCAACCGAAAGGTTTTGATCTTAGCCAAGACAATCCCATTTGAAACTGAAGATTTTATCTTGATGCTATGTGCGATTAAATGGTTTTGTAATTTCTATACTTTTCTCCACCTTCTTCTTGGTGGGTTTCTACCTTAGACTTCACACTCGTATATTATGTCGCTATCTTTCTTTCTATGCAGTAATTATCTTATGTCACTATCTTTCTAATAATACTTATTAACCACACGCTCTTCCTTCTATCTAATTTCTCTTATAATTTGATTAGGGTTAGAGGTAGGGTTTCTTTTGAGTTATAGTTACTTATTTCTTGTATTCATAACTCAAACAATAACAATGATATTTGCATAGTGATTAGATGCCCATTTGATACTCTATGCACGAATCCTCACCAAATACTTTGTTGTTCATTATTTATGCTTATGGGGATGACAGTTTAGTGAGTAGGGTAACTTGAGATAGGGTTTACTATCCATTGGACCAAAGATGAGACTTAAAAAATTCATGAAGTTCACTTTTGGGTGTGAAAGAACTTCATTATAAAAGGCCCTATAGGTTGTTGGATTAGATTAGCTAGATGGTGCCTACACTTGTTGCCTAATTAGGTAAAGTTGAAGTCAAAGGATTTTTTATATGAAATAGTATGTTCTTTTCCTCTCAAGTTGTCTTGTCCACATGCTTTCTTTGAAATTTTCTTTGCACGTATTTTTTTATATTTCCCCTTTTCTATTTCGACATTTTTTTATGCTAATACCTCATTTGGTCATCCACTTGTTGTTTTGTTTCATTCACGGGCTCTTCCTTCTATCTAATTTCTCTTATTTTGCTATGCTTGATGTTTCCTAATCTTCTTAAATAACTTACCAACCGAAAGGTTTCGATCTCAGCCAAGACAATCCCATAGGACACTAAAGATTTTATCTTGACGCTATGTGCGATTAAATGGTTTTGTAATCGCTATACTTTTCTCCACGTTCTTCTTGGTGGGTTGCTACCCTACACTTCACACTTGTATTTTACCACTAGCACCACTAGCAATCCAAAAAGAGTTTTCTTAGTTTTGCAGTCCCATAATTCCACTCTTATGCATCGATTTTGTAACGAGTATAGGAGTTTCCATCCTCCTTTCTCCTTTTTGCGTTACATATTTCCTTGCAACTTTGTTATGAAAATCAAGGTCAAGACACTTACAATCATTGACTACTTACACAAGGTTGCCACAAAAAGGAAGTATTTGCAAAGTCATCCCTTAATATCAATCTTGATTTAAACACACTTCATCGTGTAATAGTAAAAAGATCTATAATTTTGCGGGCTAAGCTCCCTAAAAAATGCACCAAAGACAAAGCAAAATTTGAACTTTTTTTTTTTCATATTCACGAAAACACAATGATTTTTTTGTGGTTTTCGACCACAAACTATGCAGATCATGAAGAAGAGATGCTGATAATTTTGCTAAAATCTGTTGTATTTTTTATTTTTGAAATTTGGTCAATAATATAGTTTATAGGGAGCTTAACGGGCATTGACTATACAAAGACCAAAATGCACCTCATTAGACAATTTGTTTGTATTTGTTAAATAAATTAAAATTTACAAAATAACTATACTGTAATTTTTTATTTATTTAATAAATAAAAACAAATTATCTAATCAGGTACATTTTGGCCCCTGCAATGCCAGCTCAGCCGTGCCCCAATTTTGCAGCGTGCAATCATTTGGAAGGGTGTAATTTTGGCATGGAAAAGTCAGCACTCGTTTTATAAAAAAGAATAATAAAAAGATGCTTAAAGTGCACAAGGATCATGAGTTCGTTCCACTATAAATACCTACACGGGATGGAAGAGAAGCAAAGGGCAGGGAGTAGTAGTACCTAAGCCAAGCTCGTGCGTGGAAACTAGAAAGTATTCTGGTTAGTATAGTGTTGTGCTGTGTTTCCAGGAAGTATCCGTGAGGCAGAGAGAGAGAAAGAGGGATCTTCTTTTTTGGTTCATGCGCGGGTGAATGGTCAAACTTTCCAACTCGGAGAGCCCAATTGAATTGGAGCAATCCTTACCAACGACCGACGTTCCCGCGGGCGACGGGTGGTGCAATGTTTTGATTTTCCTGCCAATGAATTGACACCTGCGACCACGCTTTCAATATAAGGCACGCCAATTTAGAAATTGTTGACAGCCTGCACTAAATTGCATTCGAGCCTTCTCGCGGTTCGTGCAATTTGTGCACAAAAGTCTGGTTGTTCACATTTATTTTTCTGGTTCTGCGTAATCTATTTGAGGTCATGGAGCGCGTTCTAGCACAAGCTGCTGCCGCTACAGCAAATAGTAGCACATGTTACACGTTGATGCAAACTTCGTCCAACGGGGCATGGCAAGGCGATAATCCAATTCATTTTGCCTTCCCTCTGCTAATCCTGCAGGTCTGTATCGTGCTTATTGTTACTCGGACGCTTGCTCTTCTGCTCAAACCCTTGCGGCAGCCTCGGGTCGTAGCAGAGATCATCGTAAGTACTCCTAATCTTCGTTTTTTTCTGATTAACCACAATTAATTCTTTCCATTTATGTAAATTTATCATCTTTGATTTTTCTGTCGAATTCGCGATCTTTCAATGTGAAAATTATTTGATAAATTTATGAACTTCGAATTTTCTGTCGAATTCGCGATCTTTCAATGTGAAAATTATTTATGAACTTTGAATTTTCGGTCGAATTCGCGGTCTTTCAGTGCGAAAATCATATCCCTCCGCACTTAGTGTGGCGGTGGGGGGCCGCCCGTTCAAGAGTCAAAGATGAACTTCTTTTTCACGGCTTGTTTTTCTATGGATGCTTTAATGAACACTGAATTCCGCGTTGCTTGAAAATTATGTTTTATTATTTAACTAATTGTTTTTAGTATAATCAACCATTTACAGTTAAATAAAGTCGGTGTAACTCTCCGCTGGCCTGAAACTTCGATTCTTACAATTTCTCAGTTCCCAAGAGATTTATCTAAACTGTATTTGGCAACATTGGTGGCTTCAACATATTTTGTCATGTATAAACTACATTTCGGATAAATACAGACACCTATCTCTAGGAAATTGAGTTTCTCTGTGTTTCTCTCCGTCAATTAATTGTTTCTAATGGGGGTATTAGGTGTAAATTTTGACGAGTAAGCGTAATTTAAGAGAACAGCCTGGAATGGAGAGTTCATGGTCTTCGTGCTATCCGCTGTGCGTAAAAGATCCTATTTTTTCGTCTTGAAATGGGAAATACGAATTCTTACAGGTAACAGTTAATCAGGCGCTGAATTTGAGATTAATCCAGACCGTACATACACCATGAGCGAACAGGCACTGAATCTGAGATTAATCTACTCCGTTCAATGTTCATACACCAGGGCATGGCTATCCAGACCAATACATAAAATCGTCATAACTAACGGATTAATACATCTTAAAGAAGACAGGATAGACCTTTGACAAATATGCCACCCTGCCCTTATGCCAATCTGACAACCCTGATTAAAGAGCTGACAACACATATCCCAAACAAGAAACAATTTTAGGACTCCTTAAGATTAAACATTACAAAATTGCTTTTTGTGGCTTTTAGTGTTCTCATGTAATGGAGGATTAAGTATGATATTTTATGCTATGTTATTTTTTCTAAAAGTTTAGTTTTTCCTTGCAGGGGGGAATCATTCTGGGCCCATCTGTTATAGGACGGAATACTTCTTACATGAACACAGTTTTTCCCCCGCAGGGTACCCCTGTTCTTGAAACTGTTGCCAGTATTGGACTTCTATTCTTTCTCTTTCTAGTTGGGCTGGAGTTAGATTTTGGGGCCATTAGGCGAACAGGAAGAAAAGCTCTGGCAATTGCAGCTGCTGGAATTACTTTACCATTTGTAGCTGGGATTGGGGTTGCTTTTCTACTGAGGGCAACCATTGCAAAAGGTGTGGATTATGGCGCCTTCCTTGTTTTCATGGGCGTTGCACTGTCAATTACTGCTTTCCCTGTACTTGCAAGGATACTTGCAGAGCTTAAACTTCTTACAAGAGATGTGGGTCAGATGGCCATGTCTGCAGCAGCTGTCAACGATGTGGTTGCTTGGATTCTCTTAGCCATTGCTGTTGCTCTGTCAGGCTCAGGCAAAAGTCCAGTCATAGCAGTTTATGTTCTGCTCTGTGGTGTAGCATTTGTGGCTTTCATGATGCTTGCAGTGAAGCCCCTGATGGCCTATATGGCCCGCCGGTCACCTGACAATGAGCCGGTCAGTGAGCTTTTCATCTGCATAACACTTGCAGGTGTCCTGGCATCTGGGTTTGTAACAGATGCAATCGGTATCCACTCAATCTTTGGAGCTTTTGTATTTGGATTGACAATTCCCAAAGAGGGTCCCTTTGCGGGGATGCTGATTGAAAAGATTGAAGATTTTGTTGGTGTTCTGCTTTTGCCACTGTATTTTGCTTCTAGTGGGTTGAAGACAAATATTTCGACTGTCAGCGGTGCTCAATCATGGGGTCTCCTTGTTTTGGTGATATTCATTGCTTGTGCCGGGAAGATCTTGGGAACTCTTTGTGTTGCTTTATCCTTCAAAGTCCCCTTCCGTGAAGCCATCACGCTGGGATTCCTTATGAACACCAAAGGGCTTGTAGAATTGATTGTCCTCAACATTGGCAAGGAGAGGAAGGTATGATTCCAATCCCCCAAATTCCTCTGCCTCATTCAGACTATCTGTTTACTTAAAGAATGACATTTTTTCTTATGGAAAGACAGTTCAATTTTTTTATGTGATTGTGAAAAAATCAATCTCTATTCTATATTCTATTCTTACCCTCTGTTTTTTTCAAATTTCCAGGTTTTGAATGATGAGATGTTTGCCCTCCTGGTGCTGATGGCTCTGTTCACAACATTCATTACTACGCCACTTGTAATGGCCGTATACAAGCCGGCAAGGAAGCAAGCCCCATACAAGCACCGGAAGCTGCAGAGAGACAAGCCAAAGGATGAGCTCAGGATTCTGGCCTGTGTCCATGGTACCAAGAACATCCCTGCCATTATAAACCTAATGGAGGCCTCCAGAGGAATCAGAAAGTCTGCCCTGCGTCTCTATATCATGCACCTCGTAGAGCTCTCTGAGAGGTCCTCATCCATCATGCTGGTTCACAAAGCAAGGAAAAATGGTCAACCATTCTGGAACAGAAACAGGTCTCATGAAGACCAGATAGTAATTGCCTTCGATGCATTTGAGCAGCTGAGCAAGGTTCAAGTAAGACCCATGACTGAAATCTCTGCATTCCAAGACATGCATGAAGATATCTGCAATGTTGCAGAAGAAAAGAGGGCTGCAATGATCATTTTGCCCTTCCACAAATACCCACGAATAGATGGAGTCCTGGAGTCTGTGAATGCTGGAATAAGAACAGTGAACCAGAAGGTATTGAAGCATGCTCCTTGCTCTGTAGGCATTCTAGTGAACAGGGGACTTGGAGGCCAGTCCCAGCTGGCACCTTCCAGCGTCTCCCATAACGTTGCAGTGCTTTTCTTTGGAGGCCCAGATGACCGTGAGGCTTTAGTCTACGGCAGAAGAATGGCAGAGCATCCTGGTATCAAAGTAACAGTAATAAGGTTCCTGCCTGACAGAGAAATCGATCACATTGCACTCAATCTAACCCCACTTCCTCCACACGAAAAAGATGAACACCCAGAGTCCTACAAATTCTCTACTGCAGAGATGAACAGGGACCAAGAAAGAGTATTGGATGAGAAAGCTCTGTCTACTATCACCAATGAAGAGAACGACTCTGTTCAATCCATTAGCAAGCAAACCCTAACTTATGCTGATGATGTAAAGGGCTCTATTGTGTATACCGAGCAGAAGATCAGTAACACAGTGGAGTCTGTCGTATCAATTGGGACGAGCAACGAATATAATCTAATCTTGGTGGGCAGAGGCCGGTTTCCTTCTCCTCTGGTGGCAGATTTGGCAGATAGAATTGCAGAGTGTGCTGAATTGGGTCCAATTGGGGATCTGCTGGCCTCATCAACATTCCAGATCACGGCTTCAGTGCTTGTGATTCAGCAACATGATCACATTCACACTGACGAGGTACCATTCTCAAAGGGCGTGGACTCTTCTGCCCGATTCACTGAAACCCTTGAATAGGTTTTCAAAGTAACTGTGGCCGGTTTTTTGTGTATATTTTGGCCTCTTCGACCAAATCTTTTCATTTTCCTGAAGAGACCTCATTTTGCCCTTTTCCATGGCGGCGCATATGGATTACAAAACCCATGTCTGAAAATTTCGTGCAAGCCGACAGATATATTCTTCCGCCGTCGTTCCAAATTGGTACATACAGTATTTTATTCTGGTCTTTTTTCAACTGTTTGTAAAGTAAAACATGTTGGAGACGTCTGCACTGATGTTGTGTTTTGTAGCTGGAGCTGGTAATTTTCCCTGGTTTTTTCTTGGGCAGTATGCTGCTGAATTTTCTGGGCAGCTTTTTACTTTCCCATCTTGTTCTTACAGCTGATTTCTTCAGCTGTTGTAATATTCTTTTCCTTGAGCCAATAAAAATTTTATTATGGTTTAGGATGAATATATCTCTTTTTCTAATTTCTATATAAATGGAATTATAATAATTTTTTTGAATTTTAAATTTTGTGTCTCGTCAGTCAAATTTGGCTCCTTAACATTTTTCTAGAATTGTTTTCTTTATAATTAATATAACTCCATTTCTAATTTTTATATAGAATTGTAATTATATTTGAATTGTTTCTTTATAATTAATATATCTCCTTTTCTATTTTTTTATATAGAATTATAATTATATTTGAATTTTAAATTTTATATTTAATCATTTAAGTTTTTCACTCAAATTCGACTCCATTAACGATTCTCTATTATTGTCTTCTTTATGATAAATATATCTTCTTTTCTAATTTTTATATAGATTAGATTATAAATATATTTATATTTTAAATTTTATGTTTGGTGGGTCAAATTTTTCAAGCTAGATTTGACTTCTTTAATCTTTTTGAAGTGTTGCTTCCTTGAGAATTGAAATATTCCAAATTCAATGTAGTAGATCAAGTAGCTCAAGTAGCATTCAAATAATATGTTTTAAAATTTAATAAATAACTTTTTTAAAGAACGATTTAAATTAATACATAATTTATAAATTTATTATTTTTAATTTATTTTAAATTTTTAATAAAATAAAATAATATTTTTTGTGTTAAATCTGATTTACAATTTAATAACTATTTTGTTATTTTTATTTTGTCATATTTTCTTTGATATATTCAATTCTATATCTTTTATATTTGTACTTGTTTTCATAATTATTACACTCATATTTATATTTATTTTCACACATTTATAACTTTTAGATCAATTTCTAATGTTTTAGAATAGATTTTAAGTATTTCAAATTGAAAAATTAAAGGTTATGTTATGTTTCTCTCTTTATATCAGTGTAATTAATTTATATAGAAAATAAAGAAAATATTTAGAATGAAATAAATATTAAGTATGGATCATCTAAATTTGAAGATTGAAAATTATGGTGTAAATTCATGCCACGATTTTTAGTATGTGGGAACTTGGAGTATTGTTAACAAAAATGGACAATACAGTGTAGACACCCAAAATTGTCTTACTCTTCCTAGTGCTTATTAATACTAATTTTCTTCTATTGGTTGAATAATTTTTTAATTAATTAACCTTAATATTTCTAACTAATATTATTCATCCCAATTCCTCAATAATTTAATTTCCTTATCACTTAATCATATCTCCCTCATATTAATTTTAAATAATGAATATTATTTAATGAATTTACCTTTAATTAAGTGGTCTTTATCATTTAATTAAACTCAATTTCTTTTATCCCACAATTTAAATATTCTAAATTGTTTAAATTGGTTGATTAATTCCTCTACTTATATTTATTTCTAAACAATAATTTCATTTCATTTCTCTCCCAAATTCAAATTTTATTTCTAATTTTAATGTAATTTAATTTCTCTCTAAATTCAATTTTAATTTATTTTAATTTGAAAATAAAAAAATTAAAAGTCTAATTTGAATTAATTTCATTTTTACAATTTGAAAAATAAAAAATAAATCTTCAAATATGGAATAAATCCCAAAACCTTTGTTGATTTTAGACCTATAGCTTTGTGCAATTCATTATACAAATTCATTACAAAGGCTATTTCGGTTAGGCTTTCCAAGTTGATTCCCTCTATAATTTTGGATGAGCAAGGGGGTTTTGTGCAAGGGCGGGAGACTCCTGAAGGGGCAATTCTTTCTCATGAGATTTTGCATTCAATTTCTTTTGAGAACAAAGCTACAATGAATTTAAAGTTGGACATGATGAAGGCTTATGATCGTGTCAATTGGAACTTTCTTTTTGAGGTTCTTAACAGATTTGGTTTTGATAAACAATGGGTTAAATGGATTAGGTGATGTGTGTCTTCACCCACTTTCTAGGTTATTATCAATGGATCCCCATATGGGTCTTTCTCCTAATCTAGGGGTATTAGGCAGGGGATCTGTTATCCCCTTTCCTTTTCATCATTATGGCCAAAGGCCTCAGCAAGGCCATCAAGTAAGCAGTTTTCATGAAAAAATGGAATGGAATTACTTTAGACACTATGACTAATGAGAATTTCTCTCATAATCCGTTTGTTGATGATACTCTTTTGTTTGGTTTAGCAACGATGGCTGAATCACGTGCCATCAAAGAAATAGTCGATAAGTATTCTAAATCCTCTGGTCAATTGGTCAATCCACAAAAGTCTAAAATTCTCTTTATTATGTGGCCCGTTTAGTACAATAGAGACTCACACAGTTTTTGGAAATTTTCATTTGGGACTTTTCCATGTAAATATTCAGGATTGCCCTTTTTCACTGGCAATGAGAAACACATTTTTTGGGAGAAAATAATCTCTGCAATATCCAACAGAATATCATCTTGGAAGATGACACAGTACAGGTAAGGAGGATCCAATTAAGGACAATCCAAACTTGCAGCCAAACACCAACAATGCAGAATAACACAACAAGACAATGTTTTCAACTGAATTTTCATTAACATGCCCAACTATAAGGCCTTCCGAGTTAGGGCCAAATACAATCAAAGGTATTTCTGCAATCTTCTAGCTAGTCTAGCTCCGAAACAAATCAAGAACTAATGGAAACACTAAGGTAGATTTGAACTTGAGCTCGCAAGCCTCCAAGCATGCAAACCACTAGCTCTGCTATTACAACTATCAGATAAACAATCTGATCTTCAAGATCTCGCAAGATCCAAATGCTATCCTCCTATCTCCTACTGACTCACTGATTGACTCCTAAACATCTACCCAAACACTCCTTAAATACATTTCCTCAACCAAAAGTCAGTTGGAAGAAATAATTAACTCCTAAGCCAAGTCGGCTCCTATTACAAACAAATATTAAATGCAACAACAGTCGGCTCTCAAATAGCCTTACAAATAATTAATTCTCCATGTTGGCCTCAAGATCTATATAGGAGAATACAATGAAAGATACTGACAATAAATGCACCAAGTTGGCCAACCAAATCTCCAAGAACTCCATTCGGTAAACCAAAACAAACGAGTGCCAGAGAAACAATCGAGCACCAATGAAACAACCGACTACGCCAAGCATCACCAAGAAACACATGCATTGCTGAGAAAGCACTTCGACGGAGCACCACAAGCATCGGTGAGTAAAAGTTCCACTGAGTGCTAGAGGTTTCATCGAGTTCCTTCAGTGACCGAGCTTCCTTCAATAACTGAGACCATTGGTTAAAGCTACAACCGAGTAACACATAACCAAATCAACACACCTCCATGTAGATTCACCGAGTACCCTAGAATGCCCCTGCATCATACACCCTAGGTTCAAAAAGATGTTCTCATAGGCTGGAAGAACATCTTCCAGGATTTAGCACATAAACCCCGAACTGGTTCTTCACATACAAGCCCTTCAACTCTTCACCTTGCACACTCTTCCACTTCTATTTCCTCTATCTTTTCAAATCTTTCCTTGGTAACACACAGGCTTGTTCTCCATACTGATCCATTCTTTTAGAATTCCTCAACTCATCTTGGCTACCAAAGCTCGGGTTTATCCTATCGAGTGTTGTATCCATCAACGGCATCAGGGAAAGCTTCATGTTATTCTTCTCAACATTAAACACATTCTTGACACAATCATACATAGCTCTATAATCATATTGCCAAGGTCTACCGAGCAATATATGACAACTATTCATCTCCAAAATATCACACAACACTTGATCCTTATACTGGCCAATCTGAAAATCAACAAGACATTTCTCCCTCACTTCTAGAGCATGAACATCTTGTAACCAACCAATCCTATAAGGATAAGGATGTCTCATTCTCTTCAAACCATGTTTCTGAACCATGTCCTCAACAATAAGGTTATTAGTACTACCACTATCAACAATTACATCACAAAGTTTACCTCTTGTCTTGCACCGAGTTCTGAATAGATTACTCCTCTGACAAGGTTCCTCCTTTGCACTGAGCAATGTTCTCCGAACCAACAAGTTCTCAGATTCAAGTTCATTCTGAATGTTTTCATTTATCACAACAGTCCTTCGGTCACCAAATTTCTTCTGTGTACACTCAAAAGATCGATGTCCTTATCCACAATTATAACAAGTACCCTTAAAGATAACCCTACTTGTCTTCTTCTTCAACTCCACAGGTTTCGGTTCATCTTCAACAGTTGGTTTATCCTTCACTGAGTGATCAATCTTCTCCTTCCCTCAGGGATTACTATGTTGTCTCCTTTTCAACTTATCTTCTGCCTTTAGAGCATACTAATAAGCATCTTCAACTGAATCAATCTTCAGCATACCAAGCTCATCTTGAATATTGAATCTCAAACCATTCACATACCAAGCTACTTTTTATTTACCAAGTGCTCTATGTCCAGACCGAATAGTCAACTTATAGAACTCCTCGGTATAGTCCTCCACAGTCAAATCTTTTTGCTTCAGATTCTACAACTTATTAAACAAGTCAAGCTCATAGTCAGCAAGTATAAACTTAGCTTTCAATTTAGTCACCATCAACCTCCATTAATTGATCTTCATTTCACCTTCATCTTCTCTATCTCTTTGTAATTCTTTCAACCAAAGAGCAGCATGTCCTTTCAACTTAATCTGTACGAATCTTACTCTAAGAGGATCTTCAATTTCTTCAAGATCAAAGAAGCCTTCTAATTCACCAATCCAATCAATCAAGTCCTTGGGTCTCAAAGTACCAGAGTGTGAGGCCTCACCCCAAGCCCATCATAGCCTTTCAATTTCTGCATTGAGATAGACTTATTTGATACTATATTTTGATGCATTATGGTTTTCAGACACTTTATATTATGGATTTTATCACCTTAGAGGTTAGATGCACATTATGGCATGTTTATTTTGATGATTATTGTGATATCATTATAGATTCTACTTGTGTGATTAATTCAGTTTTATGAATGTTATGATGTCATGATGATATTTAATTTTACAAATGAATTATCGATGCAATGATGATGTTATGAGATTAATTAAGTGATGAAATTGTTTATTACATGACGAGTTATAT
>BSBK01008564.1:195000-262500 GCA_027943335.1 Chamaecyparis obtusa | reverse complement strand
TGTGTGCATGTAATTAATTAATTTAGGATTATGAAAATTGTTCTTAACCAACTTTTTTATAATAAAGATAGAAGGAAGATTTATTATATCTTATATAATATTGGTGAAAATGTTGTTAGAATTTTATAATTAGGGAGATTAACACATGATTTTTCATTGATCTAATAATTATAATTAAATCACCCTTTTTATTTGTGTCATGAGATGATTTAATCTAGTTGGTCTTAAGATCGGTTGAATAAATGTCAAGTATTATTTTATTATGATAAACAATTATTTTAAACAAAGGTTTATTTAATTTAATATCCTAGCTTGATTAATTTTTCATTTGATGGCTACCCTAAAATGCTAGTAAGACATTGGGCATAAGCAAAGATTTAATAAATCTTTATTAAAGTTATTCCTTGGGTTTCAGACGTTGAGATATAAACTTATAAATTAGTCTTGACGGAAAATATTAATTTTAAATTAATACTTTCCATCAAGACTAATTTAAATTTTATTCTTCATGCTTTTAGCCTTAATTATTAGTAATACTTTTAAATTATTTAAGACGGTCTAGACCTCAATCATATAATTAGTATTTTATTGAGATTTTACTAAGCATTTGAATTTTACTGTATTAATCTTTTTAATATTCAACATAGGGTAGACTTAGTTAGTTACCCTAGTCTTGTGATGATTGTAATCGTGTGAGGGATGTTGGTGGAATCAAGAACACTAGCCTTGATTTCCCTCAAATGATCGTACGCTTGACCACACCTTAGTTTACTGAACTTATCAGTTTTCGCTCTTTTAAAACTTTTATCATTAAATAATAATTTAACCCTAAAGTCGTTAAACTATTAACTTAAACTCAACCTTTTAAAAAAAAAAAATTGGTGTGCTTTTCCTCGTAGAAATATAGGCATGACACAAAGAAAGTAGAAACTTCCATTCGGTAACTAGTACTTAACTGAGCTCTAGATCTATGTAACCGACCAGTTCTGTCTTCGCCAGATCTATCTCTCCATTCATCTCCACTAGATCCACCAGCTTCAAAGTCTTCAACAGCCTCCTCATAACCATCATCAGTACCAAGATTCCTCGGCATACTAGCAATAGCTCTCATGACCTCAGTGATCATGTCATTCTTCATTAATTCCATCTCATATCTGAAATCAACTTTAACTTTATCTATAATCTTCGATTCCACAACATCAGAGAGATCTGCAATCTCTCTAGGGTTCAATATTCTCAGAGGCATCCTTCAAGATCCTTGAAAACCCAAAGCAATAAGTCACCAACCAAGGTTCTGGTGCAAACAACCTCATCTCAGAGATCAGTTTACACACTCAAGAACTTCAAGCTCTGATACCACCTAATGCAGTACAGGTAAGGAAGATCCGATTAAGGACAGTCCAAACTTGTAGCCAAACAAAAAAAATATTGAATAACACAAAAATACAATATTTTCAATTGAATTTTCATTAACATGCTTGGTTGTAAGGCCTTCTAGGTTAGGACCAAATACAATCAAAGGTATTTCTGCAATCTTCTAGCTAGTCCAACACTGAAACAAATAAGAAATTGATGCAAACACTAAGGTAGATCTAAACTTGATCTCGCAAGCCTTCAAGCAATCTCCTTGTCTCCAAGCATGCAAACCAATAGCTTTGCTATTACAACTATCAGATAAACAATCTAATTTTTAGGATCTCACAGGATCCAAATGCTATCCTCCTATCTCCTACTGACTCACTAACTGAATCCTAAACATCTACCCAAACACTCCTTAAATACATTTCCTCAACCACAAGTCAGCTGGAAGAAATAATTAACTCCTAAGCCAATTCAGCTCCTATTAACAAACAAATATTAAATGCAACAACAATCGGCTCTCAAATATCTTTACAAACAATTAATTTTCCATGTCGGCCTCAAGATCTACATAGGAGAATACAACAAAAGCTACCAACAATAAATGCACCAAGTCGGCCAACCAAATCTCCAAGAACTCCAGTCGATAAACTAGAACTACTGAGCGCCAGAGAAACAACCAAGCACCAGTGAAACAAATGACCACGCCAAGCATCACCAAGCAACACATGCATCGCTAAGAAAGCACATCGACCGAGCACCATAGACATCACCAAGTACAAGTTCCACCAAGCGCCAAAGGTTTCATCGAGTTCCTTTAGTGACCAAGCTTCCTTCATTAACTGATACCGTCGGTTAAAGCTACAACTGAGTAACATAGAACCAAATAAACACACCTCCATGCAGATTCACCAAGTACCCTAGAATGCCCCTGCATCAGAAGCATAGGTGGCTTACCCTTTCAAGGAAGCTTATGATGATAAAATCAGTACTAAATATAGTTCTAATTTACATAATGTCGGTACTGAACATGCCTAAGAAGTTTTTTCAAGAGCTACAATCCATATTACAAGACTTTTTATGGGCTAATAATATCTCTTAGAAGAAAAAATTCCTCTCCTTACATGGGATAAGGTCTATAGACCAAAGTCTATGATGGGTGCTGGAGTTAGAAATTTATCTCTACGAAATATGGCTCTTGGAGCTAAGCTTTTTTGGAAAATGTATCAGAACCCACACCAAAATTGGGTTAGACTTATGATGGAAAAATATCTTGACTCTCTACTAAGGTACATGTTATTTACTTCTACATCTCTTCCTAAAGGATCTCGAATTTAGAATTTTATTAGCTCTTGTTGGTAATTATTGCTTCCACACTTGTCCTGGCTAATTCATAATGGTAATATAGCTAAGTTTTGGGAAGATTCATGGAATGGTGGCCTACCTCTCATTCAAATTAGGGATTGGGCCCCTTTGTATTTTATGTTAAAAATGGATTGGGGTACCCATGTCTATGACTACTTTGTGGAGAACAATGATATTGCTTCTTTGGGCATAAAGTGGAAATATCTCTCTGTGTTTGCTACTCCTATGTATCTTATCCAGGAACTACATGAATAGATTAATAAAAGAGTTTTTTTATTTTCCTCCAAGGAAGATGAATTAATTTGGACACATGCTTCTTTTGAGTAGTATTCCATCAAATGTGGATATGCATCATGCTTCCCGGCTAATCCTTTGGTTGACTGGCCTACTAGACTCCTTTGGGGGGGCATCATGTCTTCCTAAAGCTGGTGCTTTTTCTTGGCTTGTGATTCAACATCGTGTCTTGACAAGGATGAGATTGGATAGGCTTGGAATCACTGTTGTATTTCCATGCACATTGTGTATATATTTTATGGAAACTATAGACTGTCTCTTTCTACATCATCCTTTTACAATAGAATGTTGGTATTGGCTATTTGGTAGATTGGGATGGTGTACTATTGTGGGTCCAGATCTATTGTCACATTTTCAATCTTGGCTGATTATTTTCACATCTATTGCCTTTGCATCATTATGGGAAGTTAGCCCTTCACTATTAATTTGGTGTATTTGGTTAGAAAGGAATGAGAGGGTTTTTCATAAGCATCCCTTGCCCATCTCTATGGTTATTAACAACATCAAAAATTAATCTATGAGGTTATTAAGACTGCTTTATTTAAGAAAGTTAATCCTTTTATATCATTCACTAAATGGGATAGTTTTATTCAAAATACTTGGCCATTTCTTCACTTTATCCCAACCCAAGGGTTTCAAAATATAATTTCTAAATCTTAGATAAGAGCCAATTCTATATGGTCTCCGCCTCCCTTTGGCTTTGTAAAATTAAATTTTGATGGGGTCTCAATGGGTAATCTAGGACTATTTAGGGCAGGTGTTGTAATTCAAGATTCGAATGGCAAGATTGTTAAAGTTATCTGCAAGAAGCTACCTATTCGGTCCAATAATGTGGCTGAATTTGAGGCTCTAATTCTCGGTCTTTCTTTTTCCATTGCCTTGAAGTTTGTTAATAGTATAATAGAAGGTGATTCCATGTTGGTTATTAATGTACTAATGAATAGGTTGTCTGGTGATTGGAATCTTAAGTATCGACTTGATAAGCTATTGGGTGAAATCACAATAGTGTGTCCCACTTTTGGGACGAAGGAAATCGATTAAAAAAAAAAAAACAATTTTAGGGCCTTCGCTCCAAGTACCCTCTTTGCGCAAAGGGGATGATTGGATTTGCGCGAAGTACCCTACATGGGGTACTTCACGTGAAGACCCCCCTTCATGTGAAGTACCATACGCAGGGTACTTCGCGCGAAGGGGGGTCTTCGCATGAAGCCAGTTTTGGTCAGATTTTTTTATAAATTTTCGGCTTTCCTATTTCATTTTCATTGTTTACTGTTGGAGATTTTTTGCACCCAAGGCTTAGAGAGAACCAATGATGTCCACTACGACATCAACACCTCTTGATCTTTTTTGACCTCTTTAGATTATTATTAGTATCAGGCACAAGCATGTTTCTCAAATTTTATTGTAAATTATATGTTTTATATTTATTTTTGTTAGTTATTTGTTTTAAATAATTTTTAGTTTGTAGAAATGTTAGAAAATCGTAGTTAAATTTTAGAATATATTAGAAAATGATAGTAGAATGTTAGAATATGTTAGAAAATTGTAGTAGTATTGTTATAAAATCATAGTAGAACTGTTAGAAAATGTTAGAAAACATTAAAAAACTATAGTATAAATGTTAGAATATGTTAGCAAATGTTAGAAAATCATAACTTAGTATACATTAGAAAATATTAGAAAATTGTAAATTAGTATACATTAGAAAATATTAGAAAATTGTAACTTAGTATACATTAAAAAATTGTAACTTCTAGCATACGTTAGAAAATATTAGAAAAATGTAGTAGAATGTTAGCAAATGTTATAAAATTGTAACTTAGTATGTTAGAAAATGATACAAAATCATAGTAGTTTGTTAGAAAATGTTAGAAATATTTACAAAACATTAGAAACTGAAGTAGAAATGTTAGAAATATTTACAAAACATTAGAAACTGAAGTAGAAATGTTAGAAAATGTTAGTAAACATTAAGATCTTATAGAAATTATTAAAAATATTTGTTTTTAAATTTCTTTTAAAGTTAGTAAATATTAGGAATCTCTCTCTCTCTCTCTCTCTCTCTCTCAAGTACACACATTTTTAGTAAAGTTAGTAAATAGTATTTAGTTATTTGTTTTAAATAATTTTTACTTTGTAGAAATCTTAGAAAATTGTAGTTAACTATTAGAAAATGATAGTCGTATGTTAGAATATGTTAGAAAATTGTATTAGTAAGTTTCTAGGACCCTTATCGCTCCCTTATGACATATTAAGACTCATAGGATCCCTTAGGAATCTCAAGACCTTATAATGTATATTAGGATGTCCTAGGACCCATCGATGTATGTTAGGTTCCATTAATACATACAAGGACTCATTGTTTCCCTCAAGGATATTTAAGACATATTAGGATGAATTAATGTAACCTATGATCCCTTAGGACCTATTATGATGCCTACAACCCCTTAAGACATTCTAGGACCCTTACGCATTGCTTATGACATCTTAAGACACATATGACCCCGTAGAACCCATACGACCCATTATTATATCTTAAAATGTCCTAGGACCCATTCATCTATCTTAGCTTTTGTTAATACATATGCGAACACATCATTGCCCACAAGAACCCTTAAGACATACTAATATCAATTAATGTAACCTAAGATCCCTTAGACCACTTATCACACCTACAACCCATTAACATTCTTGGACCATTATACATCCCTTACAACATTTTAAGACACATATGACCCCTTCGGATCCTCAAGACCCATTAACATATCTTAGGTTGTCCTAGGACACATTTATGTATCTTAGATTCAATTAATACATACGAGGATCCACTAATGTAACCTAGGACCTCTTAGGACCTCTTATGTTACCCGTGACCCCTTAAGACACTCTAGGACCCTTATCCATCCCTTACACTATCTTAAGACACATAGGACCCATTGTTTTCATCAAGAAACCTTAAGACATACTAGGATCAATTAATGTAATGTAGGATTCCTTAGGACCACTTATTGTACCTACGACCCATTAACATTCTAGGACCCTTATCCATCCCTTATGAAATCTTAGAAAAAATATGAAACCTTAGGACCCCAGAGACCCATTAAAGAATCTTAGGATGTCCTAGGACCCATTAATGTATCTTATCTTCCATTAATACATACAAGGACCCATTGTCACCCTGAATACCCCTTAAGAAATAGTAGGATCCCTAAGGACCTCTTATGACACATACGACCCCTTAAGACATTATATGACCTTTATCCATCCCTTACAACATCTTAAGATACCTAGGACCCATTAGGAGGTCCCCAAGACATATTAATGTATCTTAGGATGTCCTAGGACCCATTCATGTATCTTACATTCCATTAATGCATAAGAGGACCCATTTGTTTACCTCAAGGACCCTTAAGATATACTAGGATCAATTAATTTAACCTATAATCCCTTAGAAGCATTTATGACACCTACAAATCCTTAAGACATGCTAGGAACCTTATCCATACCTTATGACATCTAAAGATACATATGATCCCTATTGTTACATAAAACTCTTTAAGAACCCTTAGGATACTTAGGACCTAGAATAGGACCACTTAAGACCTAATAGGACCCCTTAAGACTTAATAAGACTAGACTTAAGACCTAATAGGACTAATATGGCCTATTAAAATCAATTAGTACATCATAGGACCTTTAAGACCTAATAAGACCACTTACTTGACCTAATAGGACCTATTAATACCAAGTAGTACATCCAAGAACCCTTTAGGACTATTAGTACACCCTAGGTTCCTTTGGGACCCCTATTGTGACATAAAACTCTTTAAGAACCCTTAGGATACTTAGGACCTAGAATAGGACCACTTAAGACCTAATAGGACCCCTTAAGACTTAATAAGACTGGACTTAAGACCTAATAGGACTAATATGACCTATTAGAATTAATTAGTACATCCTAGGACCCTTAAGACCTAATAAGACCACTTACTTGACCTAATAGGACCTATTAATACCAATCAATACATCCAAGGACTCTTTACGACTATTAGTACATTCTAGGTTCCTTTAGGACCCCTATTGTGACATAAAACTCTATAAGAACCCTCAGGATCCTTAAGACCTAGAATAGAACCACTTAAGATCTAATTTAGGACTTTAATATACCCTATTAAAACTAGTTAGTACATCTTAGGACCCTTAAGATCTAATAAGACCACTTATTTGATCTAATAGGACCTATTAATACTAAGTAGTACATATAATGCAAGGGCATTCTAGGGTAATCGACAAATCTGCATGATCGTGTGTTGAAGTGGTTCTGTGTTGCTCAGTTGCAACTTTAACCAAGGATCTTGGTTATTAAAGGGGATTGGTTACTGAAGGAACTCGGTAAAAATCTGGCGCTTGGTGGAACTTGTACTTTGTGATGCTTGTGATGCTCAATAGTTCTGGCTTACTGACTGGAGTTCTTAGGGATTTGGTTGGCCGACTTGGTGTATTTAATGTTGGTAGCTTGTGTTATATTCTCCTATGTAGATCTTGAGGCCGACATGGAGAATTAATTATTTGTAAGGCTATTTGAGAGCCGACTATTGTTGCATTTAATATTTTTTTGTAGTAGAAGTCGACTTGGCTTAGGAGTTAATTATATCTTCCAGTCGACTTGTGGTTGAAGAAATGTATTTAAGGAGTGTTTGGGTAGTTGTTTAGGGAGTTATTCAGTAAGGGAAGTATATTGAGAAAGACAATAGTTGGATCCTGCGAGATCTTGAAGATTAGATTGTTTATCTGATAGTTGTAATAGCAAAGCTAGTGGTTTGCATGCTTGGAGAAAAGGAGATTGCTTGGTGGCTTGCGAGCTCAAGTTTAGATCTGCCTCAGTGTTTCCCCTAGTTTGTGGTGTACTTCAGAGCTGGACTAGTTAGGAGATTGCATAAATACTTTTGTAAGTGATTGTATTTGGCCCTAACCCACAAGGCCTTAGAGTCGGGCATGTTGAATGAAATTCTATTTGAAGCATTATCTTTTTGTGTTCCATTGTGGTTGTTATTATTATTGCTGGTGTAGGTTTGGACTATCCATTCTTGGATCCTCCACCCTCCCTTACGTTAGGTGGTATCAAAGCTTAAAGTTCTTGAGTGTATAAACAAATCATTGAGTTGAGGTAGTTTACACTAGGACCTTGGGTTGGTGATTTGTTGCCTTGGGTTTTCAAAGATCTTGAAGGATGCCTCTAAGAAGATTGGACCCTAAGGCGATTGCAGACCTCTCTAATGTTGTGGAAGAAAAGATCTCTGAAAAGGTCAGATGGGATGTCAAATATGAGATGGAATTGATGAAGAATGACATGATTTTTGAGATCACGAGGGCTATTGTTGGTATGCCGAGGAATCTTGGTACTGAAGATGGCTATGAGGAAGCTGCTGAAGACATTGAAACTACATAATTTGTTGTAGAAAGATTTGAATATGGAAGACTATACCAACGAGTTCTATAAGTTGACTATTCGGTTTGGACATAGAGAGCTTGGTAAGGAAAAGGTAGCTCGGTATGTGAATGGTTTGAGATTCAATATTTAGGATGATCTTGGTATGTTGAAGATTGATTCGGTTGAGGATGCTTATTTGTATGCTCTAAAGGAAGAAGATAAGTTAAAGAGGAAACAACATGGTAATTCTTGAGGGAAGGAGAAGCTTGATCACTCGATGAAGGATAAATTGATTGTTGAAGATGAACCAAAACCTATCGAGATGAATAGTTGTCACATATTGGTCGATAAACCTTGGCAGTATGATTGTAGAGTTGTGCATGATTGTGTCAAGAATGTATTTACTGTTGAGAAGAATGGCAGGAACTTTTCCCTGATGCTTTTTCTAGATACAACACTCATTAGGAGGAACCTGAGCTTTGGTAGTCGAGATGAGTTGAAGGATTCTGATAGGATTGATCAGTATAGAGAACAAACTTGTGTGTTGTCAAGGAAAGACTTGAAGAGACAGAGGAAACATAAGTGGAAGAGAATGCAAGGTGTAGACTCGAAGGACCTCTATGTGAAGAACCATTCCATGGTTTATGTGCTGAGTCCCGAAAGATGTTCTTCTAGCCTTTGAGAACATCTTTTCGAACCCAGGGTGTCTGATGTAGGAGCATTCTAGGGTAATCAGAAAATCTTCATGGTGGTGTGTTGAAGTAGTTATGTGTTTCTCGGTTGCAACTTTAACTGAGGATCTTAGTTATTAAAGGGGATCGGTTACTGAAGGAACTCGGTAAAACTATGGCACTTGATAAAACTTGTACTTGGTGATTCTTATGGTTCTCGGTTGATGTACTTTCTCGGTTGTTGCCTAGTGTTCTCAGTTGTTTTACTAGCCCTCGGTAGTTTTGGCTTACCGACTGGAGTTCTTGGGGATTTGGTTGACCGACTTGGTGTATTTAATGTTGGTAGCTTGTGTTGTATTTTCTTGTGTATCTTGAGGCCAACATGGAGAATTAATTATTTGTAAGGCTATTTGAGAGCCAACTATTGCTGCATTTAATATTTGTTTATAGTAGAAGTTGACTTGGCTTAGGAGTTAATTATTTCTTCCAGCTGACTTGTCATTGAAGAAATGTATTTAAGGAGTGTTTGGGTAGGTTTTTAGGGAGTCAGTCAGTAAGGGAAGTAGATTTAGAAAGATAATAGTTGGATCCTATAAGATCTTGAAGATTAGATTTTTTATTTGATAGTTGTAATAGTAGAGCTAGTGGTTTGCATGCTTAGAGACAAGGAGATTGCTTGGTGGCTTGCGAGATCAAGTTTTGATCTACCTTAGTGTTTCCACCAGTTGCTGGTGTGCTTCAGAGATGGACTAGCTAGGAGACTATAGAAATACTTTTGTAAGTGATTGTATTTTTCCCTAACTTGGAAGGCCTTACAATCGGGCATGTTGAATGAAATTCTATTTGAAGCATTATCTTGTTGTGTTTCGCTATTATTGTTGTTATTATTTCTTGTGTAGGTTTGGACTATCCATTCTTGGATCCTCCACCCTACCCTATGTCAACATCCAAGAACCCTTTAGAACTATTAGTACACCCTAGGTTCCTTTAGGAACCCTATTGTGACATAAAAACTCTTTAATAACCCTTAGGATCCTTATGACCTAGAATAGGACCCCTTAAGACTTAATAAGACTGGACTTAAGACCTAATAGGACTAATATGACCTATTAAAATCAATTAGTACATCCTAGTACCCCTAAGACCTAATAAGATCACTTATTTGATGTAATAGGACCTATTAGTACCAATTAGTACATCCAAGAACCCAAGTTAGGACTATTAGTACACCCTAAGTTCCTTTAGGACCCCTATTATGACTAGTATTGTAAATTTAATTATAATTTTATATATTCAGATATTTGTTTCCATTTTACATGCAGTTATAACATGTAATAAAGTACTTAATCATTAACACTTATCTTTCACATGTTACATCTAGACAGCCACTCTGGATGCACCTCGCACTCCTGATATATCAACCATTTTTCATACTGTTGAGACTGAGATGGCTTGACTTAGAGAGTCCATCTGTACATCTCTGACAAATGGCATATACATAGTGATGCAGGAGCATCCTGGGTGTAAGAGAAATCTTGCATCACCCAAAAATATTTCTAGGTTCTTTTTCAATAAGGGCTATCTTGTGCAGAGCTTCTATTTATGGAAACTTACTATTTTTAGTAAGTTGGTCATATGATCTCAGAATGTTCTGATTTCATAGTTGGAGGTTCATCTTAGTCATATCAGCCTACCAGTTGAGTTTCATTACCACATCATCAGTATTGGTGAAGTTATTGAGATTTTTGGGTACAAAATCTTTGAGCTCAATTTTGAAGTCCTTAGAGGCTCTAGATCGCTATCGACCCCCAGTTGACTGGCATTTGCATGTGTCAAGCACTATAGATCTTGTCATGGCATTTTCGAAAAGTGGTTATAATAGAAAAAAAGAGATATGGTTAAAAAGTTATGGCCTCTGAAAGTTGGGTTACCTAAAAATATATTTTGTATTTTCTTTGAGCCGACCCTATTGTAAAAATTGTGAAAATACAATAATTCTATGTATAGTCGGCCTTAAGGGCTAAATTTTTGGAACCTTCTCGAGTGGTGGAAATTGCCTATATAAAGAAGGCCCATAGTTTTGTCTAGGGTAGTTCTGGGGTAGATTTGGGTAATGATTCAAGGCTTTGTCCTATAGAATATTGTAAAGGGAATGCCCACGTGGCTTTGCATATTGTAATTCTGAAATTTGTAATTCCACATTTGTGGAGATAATAAGAAGCCCATTTTCTATTCTTGCAAATTGTTGTTGTTTCTTTGTTTTTTTTATGTGTTTGCAGTATTAAGGAGAGCACCTTTCATCAAGTGGTATTAGAGCGGGAGTTCTTGAGTGTGTAAAAAGATCACCAATTGTGAGGTAGTTTGCATCAGAACTGTGGTTAGGGTTTCAGCGAGTAGCATGAAAATGCCTCCATGAAGGGAACATGGCGGAAGAGCTGGTGGTGTAACACCTGAGGTTAGAGTGCTCCAGAGACAAGTGTGAGCATTGCAAGAAGAGATTCGCAGAGGATTGAATCTTAATGTCAGAGATGAAAGTGAGGATGAAGCTGAGGGAGAAGGAAATTCTAATCAAGAAGAAGGCAAAATTTTGAACTAGGAGGAAGAAAGACTTTTTCAGGCCATTTCCAAGATCAGGGAAGGACCTAAGATTGAGGTTCCTGCATTTTCAAGAAATCTTAACCTAGAGGAGTTGATTGACTAGATCAATGAATGTGAAGAATATTTCAAGTATGAAGATATTGAGGATCCTGATAGGGTCAAGTTTGTGAAGGCCAGACTGAAAGGTCATGCGAAGATGTAGTGGCAAGAGATTCAATTGGAGCGAAATAGAAGAGGGAAAAGATAAAATCACAAGATGGGATCGAATGGTGGATAAATTGAAGCAACAGTTCATTCTTGTTGATTATGAGCTTGACTTATTGAAGAAGATGCAAAGTTTGAAGCAAGCAGGAAGATCTATTCAGGAGTATACAGAGGAGTTCTATCGAATCCTCATCAGAATAGGCCATGCAAAAGCTAATAAGGAGAAAGTTGCCCATTACCTTAATGGGCTGAGGTCGAGCATTTAGGAGGAGTTGAATCTGGTTTGAATGAATAGTATTGAAGAGGCATACTAGTTTTCTCTAAAAGTAGAGGAAAAGATGAACAAGAAGTTTGAGAGCAGACAAAATGGAAGAGGTCGTGGTGGAAGATCTAGTGGACGGTCATATGGAGGTCAAAATGAAGATTTGAAAAAGAAGGATGAGGCTAGTAGTAGTCAAGATCAGAGAGGAAGCACTCCCAATCATTTTCATGATTAGAATAATAGAGATCAAAAAGTAAGAGGAAGAGGAAGAGGAAAAGGATCAGAAAGGGGAGGCTTCCGTGGAACATGTTTTCACTATGGAGAAGAATGTCATAGGGCATTTGAATGTCCTCAATGCCAAGGAAGGACAGACAGGAGAAATGAAGGCCAGGCCAGAGTTGCACATGTAGATGAAGATGCCAGATCATCACATTCTGAAGATGCTGAAAGAAGAGAAATGCTGATTAACAGAAGAGTCCTACTGAGTGGTGAGAATGAACCTAAGCAAAGGAGGAGCCTATTTCACACTAGATGCAAGTGTGAAGGTAAGTGTTGTGATGAGATTATTGATAGTGGAAGCACTAACAATTTGGTGTCAGAAGAGATAGTGACAAAGTTGAAGCTCAAGAGAAAGAAACACCCACATCCATATCAGATTGCCTGGGTGCAGGATGACCACAAGGTCGTGGTCAATGAACAATTCCTAGTGAAGTTCAAGATTGGTGGATACCATGATGAGGTACTATGTGATATCACATGTATGGATGCATGTCATATGTTTTTGGGTAGACTGTGACAGTTTGACAGGCATGCTATACATGATGGTCATGCGAATACCTATTCCCTGATGAAGGATGGAGTGCGACATAAGCTAAAGCCATTGAATGACATATAAGAAAAGGTACGTGGTAGTGCAAGAATAACTTTTGTTGATGGAAGAAAATTCCTAGATGGTATGAGACATGAGTATGTGTATTTTTCTTTAATTCCAAAAGTTGGTAAAGAGGAAGTAGAAGATGTACCTATAGAAGTTGCATATTTGTTGAATCAGTTTCAAGATATTGTATTCGATAATGTTCCTGATGGATTACCATGAGTAAGGAAGATCAGTCATCAGATGCACTTGATTCCAGGAGCCAATTTTCCAAATAAGGCAGCACACAAAATGACACCAGCAGAAAGTGAAGAGTTGAATATAAAAGTACATGAGTTATTGCAGAAGGGGTTGATTCGGGAGAGCCTGAGTCCATGTGTTGTATGAGCAGTATTAGCACCAAAGAAGAATGGAGAATGGAGGATGTGTATAGACTCTAGGGAAATAAACAAGATCACAATCAAGTACATGTTTCCATTGCCACAAATGAATGATATTATGGACTATTTGAGTGGAGTTGTGTATTTCTCAAAGATAGATCTAAAGAGTGGATATCACTAGATTCAGTTCAGAGAAAGAGATGAGTGGAAGACTGCCTTCAAGAAAAAGGAAGGATTGTATGAGTGGTTAGTCATGCCTTTTGGGCTAACCAATGTATTGAGCACTTTCATGCGGCTCATGAATGAGGTTCTGAAAGAATTTCTAGGTAAGTTTGTCATTGTTTACCTAGATGATATTTTGATCTTTAGTAAAACATTGGAGGAACATATGGTGCATATTTGTATGGTGTTTGAGAAGCTGAGAGAAGATAAATTATTGATAAATTTGAAAAAGTGCAATTTTGTGAAGAAAAAGTTAGTGTATTTGGGATTTGTAGTTTCAACAGAAAGTCTAAAAATGGACCCAGAGAAAGTACAGACTATCCTTGAATGGCCTACTCCAAGGAGTGCTACAGAGGTAAGATATTTTCATGGTTTGGCTAGATTTTATAGAAATTTTATCAAAATTTTTAGCAGTACCTGTGGACCCTTGATTGAAACAATGAGAGGGGATAGAAAAGAGTTCAAGTGGACTAATGGGGCAGATAAGAGTTTTAAACTATTGAAACAGAAAGTTATAGAATAACCCGTTTTAGCACTTCTAAATTTTAATAAGGTGTTTCAAGTAGATTGTGATGCTAGTGGTACTAAAATAGGAGCTATTATGAGCCAAGAAGGTAAACCTATTGCCTATTTTAGTGAGAACTTAAATGATGCCAAGAGAAAATGTTTTATTTATGATCAGAAATTTTATGCTATAGTTCAAGCATTGAAGAAATGGAGACACTATCTGCTTCCTAAGGAGTTTGTTTTGAATATTGATCATCAAGCTTTGCAATATTTGAATAGTCAAGGAAATTTGAATCAGAGGCATTTGAAATGGGTTGAGTTTTTGCAGAGTTATACATTTGTTTCGAAACACAGGAGTGGAAAGTCTAACAGGGTTGCAGATGCTCTTGGCAGAAGGCAACTATTGCTGATAGAGATGCAGATTGAGGTGGTTAGTTTGAAGGAATTCAAGAATTTGTATCCAAAGGATCTTGATTTTGGTGAAACTTGAAAAGCTTGTAAAGAACATGTTAGTCTAGATAGAACAAAGTGGTTAGATTTTATCATTCAGGATGATATGCTATTCAAAGGGAGTCAATTATGCATTCCACGAAGTTCTATGAGGGAGAATCTCACCAAGGAGAAGCATAGCAGAGGATTGGCTGGACATTTTGGTCGTGATAAAACCCTTTCTTTGGTTAGTGAGAATTATTATTGGCCACAGTTGTAGAAAGATGTCAATAAGTTTGTACAGAGTTGTAGAGTATGTCAGATGGCGAAAGGAGGGAAGCAGAATATAGGGTTGTATCAGCCATTACCTGTACCAGAGAAACCTTGGGAGGATATCAATATGGATTTTTTTCTTGGTTTACTAAGGACTCAACGGGGACATGATTCAATTTTTGTGGTGGTTGACAGATTTTTGAAGATGACACATTTCATTCGCTGAAAGAAAACTAATGATGTTGTTCATGTAGTAGATTTGTTTTTCAGAGAAGTAGTGAGACTACATGGTTTGCCAAAGACCATAGTTTTAGATTGAGACACTAAGTTTTTTGGGTATTTCTGGCATACCTTGTGGAAGAAGTTGAAGATAGATTTGAAGTTCAGTTCATCACATCATCCACAGACTGATGGATAGATAGAGGTGGTGAATAGGAGTTTGCAGAATTTGCTGAGATGTTTGGTTGGGGATAAGCCAATAGGATGGGATTTGATTTTAGCACAAGCAAAATTTGTATATAATAATTCTGTCAATAGGAGCACTGGTAAATCACCATTCTAGATTGTATATGGAAGTAGTCCAAGAAATGCATCTGAGTTGAGAAAGATAGATAAAGGAGAAATAAGTAGTGCTGAAGCTGAGGATTTTGCAAAACACTTAAAGCACATCCATGAGGAGGTCAGGAAGCACATTACCAAGATGAATGTATAGGATAAGGCTAAGGCAGATGAGAAAAGAAGGCATAAGGAATTTCAGGTTGGAGATGAAGTCATGATTCATTTGTGGAAGGAGAGATTTCCAATTGGAACATATAACAAGTTGAAAATGAAGAAGTTTGGGCCATGTAAGATATTGAAGATGAATGATTCAGGAAATGCCTATGAGGTAGAATTGCCTACTGAGCTGAATATTTCACTAGTGTTTAACATTTCAGATTTGACAGAGTATCATGAAGGAGGTGTTGAAGATGAGATCATGATAGCATAGTGGAGTATTCCAGCAACTAGTTCAGATACCAAAGAGATTGAGGATATACTGGATAGTTGTGTTGGCAAAAGCACAAGGAACAGGACATATGAAGAATATCTGGTCAAGTGGAAAGGATGACCTATTGAAGATTCATCATGGCTAACAAGGGAGGAGGTTAACCGTCTTGGTTTTCCTCTTCACAACTGAGACGTGACTGGGTCACTTTTCAAATTACCCCGGGTGTCTGATGCAGGAGCATCTTGGGTGTACGAGCAATCTTGCATCACCCAAAAATATTTTTGGTTTCTTTTTCAATAAGGGCTATCTTGTATAGAGCTGCTATTTATGGAAACTTACTATTTTTAGTAAGTTGGTCATATGATCTCAAAATGTTCTGATTTCATAGTTGGAGGTTCATCTTAGTCATATCAGCCTACCAGTTGAGTTTCATTGCCACATCATCAGTATTGGTGAAGTTATTGAGGTTTTTGGGTACAAAATCTTTGAGCTCAATTTTGAAGACCTTAGAGGCTCCAGATCACAATTGACCCCCTACTAACTAGTGCTTGCGCATGTCAAGCACTGTAGATCTTGGTATCACGTTTCCGAAAAGTGGTTACAATAGAAAAATAGAGCTACGGTTAAAAAGTTATGGCCTTCGGAAGTTGGGTTACCTAAAAACATATTTTGTATTTTCTTTGAGCCGACCCTATTGTAAAAATTGTAAAAATAAAATAATTCTATGTATAGTCAGCCTTAAGGGATAAATTTCTAGAACCTTCTCAGGCAGTGGAAATTGCCTATATAAAGAAGGCCCGTAGTGTTGTCTAGGGTAATTCTAGGGTAGATCTGGGTAATGATTCGAGGCTTTGTCCTACAAAATATTGTAAAGGGAATGCCCATGTGGCTTTGCATATTGTAATTCTGAAATTTGTAATTCCACATTTGTGGAGATAATAAGAAGCCCATTTTCTATTCTTGCAAATTGTTGTTGTTTCTTTATTTCTGTTATGTGTTTGCAGTATTAAGGGGAGCACCCTTCATCACATAGATACTTGTGTCACTGTATTGAGTTGTTTGGAGGAGATGACTGCTAGATTGAGATCTCACTCTTCCTTTACGCCTCATGTAGTTGATACTAATTTTCGAGAGTTGACATATGAGGTCTCGGGTGATGTTTCCTTGGAGATGGTTCAGAGCCATGTCCCCAAGGAAATCTTTAAACAAGAGGTTTTCCCATTTTATGAGGGGAAGCCCAAGGTGAGGGCATATCAGGTCACATGATCTGCGATTCCTTAGATTGCATGCATGATATATCCTCATTTTCTTGCAGCACACGGTTGTTATCCTAATAACAACCATATTCCTTTATATTTTGCATAACAGTTGTATGCTGAGTTCTGTTTGGGACTCATGGTCAAATATTTAGATCTTTAGTTGATTAGGTGGTTTCATTTGATTATATTTTATTAGATGGATGTATAATTAATATCATAAAAAATAACAAGTTAATACATGTAACTAATGGACAATAAGTATTCTAACTAATAAGCAATGTTAAGGGGAAGTCTTAAAGGGATCTAGAATTAATATCATTAAAAATTAACAATTCAATACATGTAACTAATGGACAATAAGTATTCTAACTAATAAGCAATGTTATGGGGAGGTCTTAAGGGGATCTAGAATTAATAGCATAAAAAATAACAAGTTACTACATATAACTAATTGACAATAACTATTCTGACTAATAAGCAATCTTAAGGGGATCTAGAATTAATATCATAAAAAATAACAATTTAATACATGTAACTAATGGACAATAACTATTCTAACTCATTCTAGAACTAACACATGTCATAAGTAATCTAACTAATTTCATCATTTTTTAGTGTTCAAACTAATGTCTTAAGGGGATCTTTAACTAATAAGAAATGTTAAGGGGAGGTCTTAAGGGGATCTTGAATTAATATCATAAAAAATAACAAGTTAATACATGTAACTAATGGACAATAACTATTCTAACTAATAAGAAATCTTAAGGGGAGGTCTTAATGGGATCTAGAATTAATATCATAAAAAATAACAAGTTAATACATGTAACTAATGGACAATAACTATTCTAACTCATTCTAGAACTAACACACGTCATAAGTAATCTAACTAATTTCATCATTTTTTAGTGTTCAGACTAATGTCTTAAGGGGATCTTTAACTAATAAGCAATCTTAAGGGGAGGTCTTAAGGGGATCTAGAATTAATATCATAAAAAATAACTAGTTAATACATGTAACTAATGGACAATAAGTATCATAAAAACCATTGAATAATCAAAGAATACATAAAATATTTAACTAATATGCAATCTATAAAAATCATTGAATAATCAAAGCATACATATAAAATCATACATGTATACAAGCATATATATAAAAGCATACATAAAATTCTATATATTAAAACCATTGAACCATCAAATAGGTCTATCATATATCAACAAATTATAGTCCATCATATGTTTAAATATATAAACAAAGCATAGTCAATTTAATCTAGAGATATCAAGTAGGTCCTAACACATTAAATAGGTATACATATTATACTTTTTAGACCAACTCAAGTGGTTCATATCTTTCATGGAGAACATGTAATATTCTCTCATGATCCTCACTATCTAGTCTCCACTTACGACATCCACATTGAGATTTAACTCTATGGAGACAAATGGAGGTGGAAACTACTAGGCGACTCTATTGAAACACCTTATTGTTTGGTTGGTAATCAACAAAGTGAATACCATATTGAATTACTTTTATTTTCTTGAAATATGTTCCCTCTAAAACAACTGAACCTGCAGGTCACAAATTTTAACAATATAAATTTAAACAAACTAAATTTGAGAATTGTTAAAAGGTTAAATTTAAAATTTACAAATTGAGTTCAATATATTGATGTAAAGCATGTAAAAACTTATGAGGAAAAACATTCCATCACTTTCTTCAGGTTCAAGTAACCTCATCCTCTCTGCAGTATAACATAGTAAATAATAACCAACTCCTTGTGCATTTCTATGCTCAACAATCACTACAAAGACATGTCCTGTAGAGTAAATTTATATATCAATGTGAGATCTTAAAATTTACTTAGTTCAATCTATATATCTATGATGTAGGGGTATTCTTGGGTCCTCAGTGAATCTGCATGATGGTGTGTTATTTGGCTCTTTGGTACTTGGTTGTAACTTTAACCAGTGGTCTCGGTTATTGAAGGAAGCTCGGTCGCTGAAGGAGCTCGGTGAAACCTCTTGTGCTCGGTGGAACTTGTGTTCGGTGATGCCTATGTTGCTTGGTGTTTCTTGGCTTGGTCAGTTGTTTCACTGGTGCTTGGTAGTCTGGTTTACCAACTGGAGTTCTTGGTGGTTTGGGTGGCCGACTTGGTGCATTTATTATTGGTAGCTTTTGTTGCATTATCTTATGTAGATCTAGAGGCTGACATGGAGAATTAAATAATTGTAAGGCTATTTGAGAGCCAACTTGTATTGCATTTAATATTTGTTTGTAGTGGAAGATGACTTGGCTTAGGAGTTAATTATTTCTTCCAGCTGACTTGTGGCTGAAGATTAGTATTTAAGGGGTGTTTTGGTAGTTGTTTAGGAGACATTAGGTAGATTGGGAAGATATATCTGATAGACTTGGATCCTATGAGATCTTGAAGATCAGATTGATTTCTGATAGTGTAGCTACAGAGTTAGTGGTTGTTTTCTTGGAGACAAGGAGATTGCTTGGAGGCTTGTGAGCTCAAGTTCAGATCTGCTTTAGGGTTTCCATCAGTTGCTGATTGTTTTTAGAACTGGAATAGCTAGAGTTGGATTGGATCTTGTTGATCTTGCATAACTGTTTCTTGATTGTAATTGGCCCTAACCTGGAAGGCCTTACATTCAGGCATGTTAATAGAAACATTGAGTTTGAAGCAAATCTTGTTGTGTTATTCCACTACATGGTTTTGGTTGCAAGGTTGGATTGTCCTTAATTGGATCCACCATCCTTTTGGACTACATCAGGTGGTATCTGAGTGAAGGTTTGATCTTGTTTAGTGAAGTTTGACCTAGCAAGGCTGATCTTGCAAAGTTGATCTTGTTGGCAAAGAAATCATATGATTTGAGTTGCAGATCCGTGGCACTAAACTTGTGGAATCTTGGCCTAGTTGTTTGTGCAAAGTGGTAGGTTGCGATCTAGCTTGCATACAACTTAGAGGTTGTCACAAGGTGGTCAGTGTAGGGTTTTTTGCACAGGTTTTTTTTATCTTTAAGGATGCCTCTGAGAAGATTGGACCCTAGAGTGATTGTTGATCTTTGTGATACTGCGGAATCTAGGATTAAAAAGAAGGTGAAATCTGATTTTAGATCAGAGATGGAGCTGATGAAGAATGACATGATCACTGAGATCATGAGGGCTATGACTGGTGTACATCAAAATGTTGGTACTAAGGATGGTTATGAAGAAGCTACTAAAGACTTTGAAGTTGCTGGATCTAGTGGTGATGACTGGAGAGGTAGATTTGGTGAAGACAAAAATGGTCAGTTACATAGATCTGGAGCTTGGTTAAGTACTAGTTACCGAATGGAAGTTTCTAGTTTCTTTGGTACTTTGAAACCTGAGAATATGATTGATTGGATTGGTGAATTAGAAGACTTTTTTGAGCTTGAAGAAATTGAAGATCCTCCTAGAGTGAGATTGGCATAGACTAAGTTGAAAGGACATGCTTCCTTTGGTGGAAGGAATTATAAAGATATAGAGAAGATGAAGGTGAAATGAAGATCAATCGGTGGAGGTTGATGGTGACTAAATTGAAAGCTAAGTTCATACCTACTGACTATGAGCTTGACTTGTTTAAAAAGTTGCAGAATCTAAAGTAGAAAGATTTGACTATTGAAAACTATACTAAGGAGTTCTACAAACTTACTACTCAGTCTGGACACAAAGAACTTGGTAAGGAAAAGGTAGCTCGGTATGTGAATGGTTTGAGATTCAATATCTAGGATGAGCTTGGTATGATGAAGAATGATTATGTTGAAGATGCTTATCAGTATGCTCTCAAGGGAAAAGATAAGTTGAGAAGGAAACAACATAGTAATCCCCAAGGGAAGGAAAAGATTGATCACTCGGTGAAGGATAAATTGATTGTTGCAGAAGATGAACAAAAACCTATGGAACCGAAGAAGAAGACAGCTAGGGTTATCTTTAAGGGTACTTTCTATAATTTTGGTGAAGAAGGACACCATTCTTTTGAGTGTACACAAAAAAATCTTGGTGACTGACGAACTGCTATGGTGAGTGAGAATGTTGAGAATGAACCTGGATATGAGAACTTGCTAGTTCAGAGAACATTGCTCAGTACAAAGATGGAACCTTGTCAGAGGAGTAACTTGTTTAGGACTCGGTGCAAGTATGGAGGTAAAATTTTTGATGTTATTGTTGATAGTGGTAGTACTAATAACCTGGTTGTTGAGGGCATGGTTCAAAAACTTGGTTTGAAGAGAATGAAGCATCCTTGTCCTTATAAGATTGGCTGGTTGCAAGATGATCATGCTCTGGAAGTGAGGGAACAGTGCTTTGTTGATGTTCAGATTGGCCAGTATAAGGATCTTGTGCTATGTGATATTGTGGAGATGAATAGTTGTCATATATTGCTCTGTAGACCTTGGAAATATGATTGCAAAGATATGTATGATTATGTGAAGAATGTGTTTACTATTGAGAAGGATGATAGGAAGTTTTCCCTTATGCCTTTTCAAGATACAACACTCGGTAGGAGAAGCTTGAGTATTGGTAGTCGAGTTGAGTTTTCAGATCCTAAGAGGATGGATGATCTCAGTATGGAGAACATACCTGTTTGTTATCAAGGAAAGACTTGAAAAGATAGAGGAAATAAAAGTAGAAGAATATGCGAGGTGGAGAGTTGGAAGATTTGTATGTGAAGAACCAGTTTAAGGTTTATGTGCTGAATCCCAGAAGATGTTCTTCCAGCATATGAGAATATCTTTTCAAACCCAGGGTGCCTGATGCAGGGGAATTCTTGGGTCATTGGTGAATTTGCATGATGGTGTGTTATTTTGTTCTTTGGTACTCAGTTGCAGCTTTAACCAGTGGTCTCAGTTATTGAAAGAAGCTTGGTCATTGAAGGAACTCAGTGAAACTTCTTGTGCTTAGTGGAACTTGTGTTTGGTGATGCCTGTGTTGCTCGGTGTTTCTTGGCTTGGTCGGTTGTTTTATTGGTACTTAGTTGTTTCTCTGGTGCTCGGTAGTCTAGTTTACTAACTGGAGTTCTTGGTGGTTTGGTTGGCTGACTTGGTGCATTTATTGTTGGTAGCTTTTGTTGCATTCTCCTATGTAGATCTAGAGGCCGACACAAAGAATTAAATAATTGTAAGGCTATTTGAGAGATGACTTGTGCTGCATTTAATATATGTTTTTAGTAGAAGCTGACTTGGCTTAGGAGTTAATTGTTTCTTCTAGCTGACTTGTGGCCAATGATTAGTATTTAAGGGGTGTTTGGGTAGTTATTTAGGAGAGGTCAGGTAGATTGGTAAGATATATTTGATAGACTTGGATCTTGCGAGATCTTGAAGATTGGACTAATTTCTAATAGTGTAGTAGCAGAGCTAGTGGTTGTTTTCTTGGAGACAAGGGGATTTCTTGGAGGCTTACGAGCTCAAGTTCAGATCTACCTTAGGGTTTCCATCAGTTACTGATTGTTTTCAGAACTGGACTAGCTAGAGTTGGATTGGATCTTGTTGATCTTCTAGAAATATTTCTTGATTGTAATTGGCCCTAACACGGAAGGCCTTACAACCAGGCACATTAATAAAAAAATTGAGTTTGAAGAAAATCTTGTTGTGTTATTCTGCTACATGGTTTTGGCTGCAAGGTTGGACTTGTTAGAAAGTAAAGTCCACCAAGATAACTAAGAGGGGGGGGGGGGGTGAATCATTTATCAGATAATTATAACTTTTATCAACTTCAATAACATTAAACCATGTAAGCAATATAATTACCAACCATAGAAAGATATTCATATAGAATAACACAATGACACAAGATATGTTGACTAGGGAACCTCTTGATCAGAGAGTAAACCCTGGTGGGAATGATGCCCACAAAAGATGCACTAATATGAATATTCCTTGTCAAAGGATGGACTTTGTTAGGAGTCTTATGAAATACATTCAGTACATATGAATCCCTGTTAGGAGATTTTGAATCCCTATTAAAAGATTCTAACCTTGTTAAGAGTTATGGAAGACAAAAGGACCCACTACCCAAAAAACTTCAGGGTAAGATCACTGAACACACTATCCAAATAATCTTTGTATTACTCAACAAAATAATATGTTACCTCTTCTCTGACTGTTGCAAACTGCACTCACTGTTACACTAGATCTTAATTTTAGATCTATGTACCTTGCATGTCTTCCTTCTCAAATTCGCTTTCACATTTAGCTCTTTTCTTCATTTCATGCATACATCATCACATCCAACCATATTACAACAAAGAAATACATTTCTTCCTTTATACCACACTCAAATAATTACAAATGAGTCGGCATACAATTACAACATAAAAGTTTCCACACGCTACATCAAAAATTACACAAAACTGTCAGCTTCCAACTACAATAATTCTTCACTCATGTGACCTTGAAGTTTGTGCTATCATACATGTCACTATCAATGTGTCTTCAACTTCCCTTGAATTGCGCAAAACTAGATTCCATCCTGATTAGGAGATATCATCCGATTTTCACAAACCGTTACTCAGGAACACTGCCTGAATACTGCTTCCACCAAAATGATCATAACTTCCATGAATAAATGAATTACTACCTGTGCTCTTAACCATAAACATATAACATATCAAAGACTATATCCTCAACATCACATAGCTCCAACTACAATATCCCACGTGCGCTAATCCAAACTCTATCTGCTTCTCTGCAAGTCTCTAGTAAATCACTGTGTTGACATCGATGACAATCATAGTCATGAATGTAACAACAACTGCTATAGAATGGTTGTCAAACATTTAGCATTCATTCCTAACAATCTCCCCCATTGGTATTAATGGCAACATAGATGAAAAAACATCCAATGTTCCAAAAATCCAATACTGCAACACTACTGCTCTGAAAATGCTTTCAAGTCTTCTTCATCAATAAAATCTTACTTCGTTATCCTATTTAGTTCTCTCCAATAGATGTTTTAAATTGTTTTTCATGTATAATTCTCCCCTATTGACATCAATGACATAAATTTCATCATTATGTCAACAAAAACTCTAATGTCAAAAGACACTATTCAAAAAATACATTCACTAGAGTCCTCATGACTTAGATCAGATACACATACTCCCCCATAGAGGAAGTACCAACATCTAGTCTAGAAGAAAGATAAGGCTCATATACCATTGGATGGATGCAACTAGCTACATCACTTTTCAAAATTAGGCTAGGCAATAACCCCAAGCATACCTCTTAGATACCCAAATGTATCCTTAGGAAAAGGCTTTGTAAATATATCTGATATCTGCTCCTTTGTACTTATGTACTCAAGTCGGACTTCTTTCTCAGCAACTTTCTCTCTAACAACATGATACTTGATCTCTATATGCTTTTTCTTAGAATGTAATATAGGATTCTTAGACTTACTAACTGTGCTAGTGTTGTCACAATGTATGACAACAGGTTCAACAAAATTTATTCCAATATCCTTCAGCATTTGCTTCATCCAAATTATCTAGTTACAATGGTTTGCTGCTACTACATATTCTGCTTCTGCTATGCTCTATGAGATACAATTCTTCTTCTTGCTTAGCCAAGAAACCAATCTTCCTCTAAGGAAAAATGCTCCTCCACTGGTGCTTTTCTCATCATCAACACTACCTCCTCAATCAACATCTATATATGCACATATGGTAAAGTCATCAGATTTTTCATACCATAATCCATAGTCCATTGTGCCTCTTAAATATCTCAGTATCCTCTTTACTGCTGCATAATGTGATTCTCTAGGTTCAGCGTGAAATCTTGCTACAATTCCAACTGAATGTTCTATATCAGGTCTTGTATGTGTTAAATACTATAATCCTCCAATCATTGATCTATATTTCTTCTGTTCCACTGCAAGAGTCTCATCTATGCTAGATAACTTATGTCCAGTCACTATAGGTGTTCCAACTAGTTTACAGTTCTCCATTCCAGATCTTTTCAACAAGTCATTCAGGTACTTCTGTATGACTTACATAGATACCATCATTATTTTGTGTTATCTGTAATCCCAAAAATTATTTCATTTCACCAATCATACTCATTTCAAATTCAGTCTTCATTTCATTAGCAAATTTGTCACTAGCTTCATCTTCTCCTCCAAAAATAATGTCATCAACGAAAATAACTATAACCAACAAACCATTTTCAATTTCTTTTGTGTACAGATTGCTATCAGCTGTTCCTTTTGTAAATCTCAACTTTAACAAATACTTGTCCAATCTTGCATACCAAGTTCTAGGTGCTTGTTTAAGTCCATATAAAGCTTTCTTCAGTTTACATACCCATGTCTCCTTCTTGAGTCAAAGGAAAACCTTCAGGCTGCTCAATGTAGACTTCTTCTTCCAACTCTCCATTTAGAAATGCTGACTTCACATCCATCTGATAGACTTTGAATTTCTTGTAAGTGACATAAGCCAAAAACATTCTCACTGTGTCAATTCTTGCAATAGGTGCAAAGGTTTCTTCATAGTCAATTCCTTCTTTCTGTGAGTATCCCTTACATACCAATCTTTCTTTGTTTCTTACTACTTCTCCTTGTTCATTCATCTTGTTTCTGAATACCCATTTAGTTCCAATAACATTCTTGTCTTTAGGTCTAGGGACCAATTCCCATGTCTTGTTCTTTTCAATTTGATCTAGTTCTTCTTTCATAGAATTAGTCCAACTTTCATCTTCATAAGCTTCACTAGTAGTCTTAGGTTCAATTTGAGAAATCAAACATAATTTTTTTTGTACCTTATTCCAAGTTAGAAATTCTCTTTTGATGCTTCCAATAATTTGTCCAATAGGATGGTTTCTTGATAAACTCTTTCTAGGTGTCACTATCTTAGATCTCACTTCAGGTGTAGGTTCTTCAATGACTTCACCGACTTTCATTCAAAAAATCATAGTCAATTTCATAAAATAGTTTAGTAGATCCAGTGTTAGGTTTAGGATGAGCTTCTTCTTCTAATTCATAATCAAGCATTCTTTCCTGAATTTTGAACTTTTCATCAACTTTAACATTTGTGCTCTCAACAATAGTCTTAGTTCTTTTATTGTAACATCTATAGGCTTTAATTTTCAAAGAATATCCAAGAAATATACCTTCATCACTTCTAGGATCAAACTTTCCAATATCATCTCTTTTTATATAACATTTGCTTCCAAAGATTCTAAAATACTTAACTGAGGGTGCATGTCCAAACCATAGTTCATAGGGTGTCTTGTCTCTATCTACTATGATTTTTACTTTATTCATTGTATACACTACTGTGTTCACTACTTCTCTCCAGAATATCTTTGCCAAATCATTCTCAAATAACATAGCTCTTGCTACTTCAGTCACTGATATGTTTCTTCTTTCTGCAATACCATTTTGTTCAGGTGTTCTATGGGCTAAAAACTATCTCTTAATGCCATTTTCTTCACAAAAGGTGTTAAACTCTCTAGAAGTAAATTATCCACCTCTATCAGATCTCAAACAATTAAACTTCATTCTAGATTCATTCTCAAATTTATTCTTAACAATTTTAAACTTATAAAATGCTTCAGACTTTTCTTTAAGAAATTCAATCCACACCATTCTTGTAAAATCATCAAAAAGAATCATAAAATACCTTTCACCATAGAATCCTCTAGTCCTGGTAGGAACGCTCAAATCTGTATGAACAATCTCCATCTTTTTTGTAGATGTAAACTTCTTACTAGGAAAAGAATTCCTCTTCTATTTAACCATCACACATTCTTTGCAATTCATGTTAGTAGGCTTCATAATTTTAGGCAAATCTCTTACTACAAGTGTAGTGCTTACTTTCACAATGTTGTCAAAGTTTATATGACAAAACCTTCTATGCCATAACCAACTGTCATCAATCTTAGTAATCAAACATGTCATCGTAGTAGGATTCAACTGAAATTCATTACCTTTGGTTCTAGATCCAGTTCCAATCAGATTTCCATCTTTATCCTTTATCAAAAAAGTTTTCTCAGTAAACCAAACTTGATATCCCTTATCAACTAACTGTCCAACACTCAAAAGATTATGTTTCAATCCATCCAAAAAATAAACATCATCAGTATTAGTCTTTCCATCTAGAGTAATAGATCCTATACCTTTAATAAAACAAGGTGCATTGTTTCCAACTCTAACAACTCCTCCATCATATTCGTTAAACTTTATGAAATTTTTCATATCTCCAATCATATGATGTGAACAACCACTGTCTATAATCCAATCAAATTTCTTTTCAACTTGAGAAACTAAGGATTTTTCTTCCTTAACATCAGTTTCAGGATTTTCTTCTTTAATTGCTACAAATCCTATGTCATCATTATTCTCAGTATCACTTTCACTTAGACTTCTTTCTATAATAGCTTCAAGATCTTCATCATTAGCATAATAATATTCCTTCGATCTTCTAGGATAGAAATTGTTTGTGTACTTTTTAACTCTCTTAGGACATTTAGATGCAAAATGACCATATTCTTGACAAGTCCAACATTTAAATATTTTCTTACCGTCTGGTTCTCTTTTCACAAGAAAGGCAATACCTTCTTCAAGCTTCTTGTCTTCTTCATTTCTAGATCTGTTGCTGCCAGCATAATCTCTGCTCACACTGATGCTTCTTGACAAAGTAGGGTGAACACTAAGAGCACTGAATGCCGTCTCCATTCTAGGTAAGTCTCTTAATAACCTTAGGTTCATTTCTGCTACTTCCAATCTTCCAAGAAGAGTCTCTCTTGTAAAGTTTGTAGTACAAGGTATAACTTGTTCAATCATCTATGTTGTCTACTTAAATACAAGAGTCAATGTTCTTAGAATTTTCCATATCACTTCATTCTTTGTCTTTGTTCCTCCACAAGATTTTATACCTGTAATAATTTTTGACATTCTACCAATATAGTTTCTAACTGATTCATCTTCCAACATTCTTATATTTTAAAATGCACATATCCAATTATGTAATCTAACTCTTTTTGCATGTTCATCACCTTCAAAAGTAGAGTGTAAAGCTTTCCAATTTTCATGAGATTTTTTCAAATATTTTACCTGACTGTACTCATTCTCTAGAAGGGTTATCAAAAGTGCTTCTCATGCAAGTATGTTACACATGACTAGATCTCTCTCATTAGTAGTACATGTTTCAAGATTGTCCTCTTCAATGATAGTCTTATCATTCTTCGTAATCAACCAATAACCTGGTCCTAAACATAGTAGGTGTGTCTTCATCTTTTCTTTCTAGCTATCAAAATTTACTCCATCAAACTTAGGGCTTTCTTTCCTAAAATTCACCATGGATCTCCTTAAGCTATTAAACTTTTTTTTCAAGGACCTGTCAGTCTGATACCAATTGTTAGAAAGTAAAGTCCACCAAGATAACTGAGAGGGGGGGGGGGGGTGAATTAGTTATCAGATAATTATAACTTTTATCAACTTCAACAACATTAAACCATGTAAGCAATATAATTACCAACCATAGAAAGATATTCATACACAATAACACAATGACACAAGATATGTTGACTAGGGAACCTCTTGATCAGAGAGTAATCCATGATGGGAATGATGCCCACAAAAGATGCACTAATATGAATATTCCTTGTGAGAGGATAGAATCTGTTAGGAGTCTTATTAAATACATTCAGTACATATGAATCCCTGTTAGGAGATTTTGAATCTTTGTTAAAATATTCTAACCCTATTAAGAGTTATGGAAGACAGAAGGACCCACTGCCCAAACAACTTCAGGGTAAGATCACTGAACACAATGTCCAAATAATCTTTGTATTACTCAATAGAATAATATGTTACCTCTTCTCTAACTATGCCAAACTAAACTCACTGTTACACTAGATCTCAATTTCAGATCTCTGTACCTCACATGTCTTCCTTCTCAAATTTGCTTTCACATTTAGCTCTTTTCTTCACTTCATGCATACATCATCACATCAAACCATATTAGAACAAGGAAACACATTCCTTCCTTTATACCACACTCAAATAATTACAAATGAGTCAGCATACAATTACAACATAAAAGTTTCCACACGCTCCATCAAAAATCACACAAAATTGTCAGCTTCCAACTACAATAATTCTTCACTCGTGCGACCTCAAAGTTTGCACTATCATCTGAGTCACTATGAATGTTTCTTCAACTTCCCTTTAACTACGCAAAACCAGATTCCATCCCAATTAGGAGATATCATCCGATTTCAACAAACTGCTACTTAGGAACACTGCCTGAATACTGCTTCCACCAAAATGATCATAGCTTCCATAAATAAATGAATTACTATCTGCACTCTTAACCATAGACATATAACATATCAAAGAGTATATCCTCAACATCACATAGCTCCAACTACAATATCCCACGTGCGCTAATCCAAACTCTGTCTACTTCTCTGCAAGTCTTCGGTAAATCACTATGTTGACATCAATGACAATCATAGTCATGAATGAAACAACAACTGCTATAGAATGGCTGCAAAACATTTAGCATTCATTCCTAACAAGAATATCCTTAAATGGATCCACCATCCTTTGGACTGTGTCAATCTATCTATCTATCTATACATGCAACTCAATGGACCATATAATGTGAAATATATATACTTACCAATTTTGACCAATCCGGAGATATGATCATAATTAGTAGAAATCAAAGGGACATCATCAAATTTTTCATCTTCATCTCTATCAAATGTATCAGTAACAACTAGTGGCACTAGATTTCATGTACCTACATATCCATGGTCTTGATTGATGCAAAGATTGCGTCTTTTCTATCCTATTGCAACCATGGATAATTTTTCTATCCACACCTGAAAAAATGCATATATAATACATTCTATAAATATAATTTGAATAAAGAATACATAAAAATTTTAAACACTTGAATAATTTAAAAATGTGTCTATACCTTTTATCTCCCAAAATTTTCTATGTGGCACCACTTGAGTCAATTCTGATGACATGTCATTCTCATTTGGTGTGAAATGTGTCTTGCACCATTCAACAACATCATGTGCATTTTTTATATGAAATCCCTTATAATTCATTTGATACTTTCGTATAGCACGTTTGATGCAAGATCCAACACCATCATGTTCACCTTTTCCATGTCCACTCTCAAAGAAACTCTAGACATGAGGTGGTTTTTAATTACAATGATATCTACATAGTGCATAAAATGGTCTCGATGATTTGAATTGTGTAGAACATCCATCTAACCAAACACAATGTTTATCAATTTTTATACCTCTTTCTTTCAAATTTGCAAAAAACATCTTGAAGCAGTGTTCTACATAATGAATGTCATGCTCTCTATCATCAATTATATAAAAATGATATTCCTTCTTGATGACTTGTGCTTCAAATGTGCTCTGAATACCATCCAAATCTAATTGTGCATGTCGATAACAAATATGTACCATAATAGTAATTTTCTCTGAAATATAGTATTCCGATTGAATTGCCTTTTGATGAACAAAGGAATAATTTTTTGCAAAATCAACAACTGATACAATAGTTCCAAGTGGGAAATTGTCTCTTAGTGTTTGGAATTGTTGTGCTTCCCACTTTGCAAAAAAAGCATGATGAATGTAGGGTTGACTCAATTTTTTAAATTTGTCCATAAATACTCCAACATTTATCTCCTCTTCAACATATTCTAACCTTTTGGATTCTTTCCCAAATTTTGTTTCATTCTTTACATATTTGTAACTCTTGCAATTTACCATCTTGTTACATCAATATTTTAATTTTTCAAAGGAAAAAGAGACAAATTAGCACATTTTGACATATTCCTTTTATGAAATTTATTTGCCTAGCTACATCATCTCTTTTGTTACATAAAATGGATGAGATGAACTCACTTCATCTAGTAGGAGGAGCATTTTCAAAACCATAAGTGTCTTCTACAAACTTTAGAAAAACTTGATAGTGGAGATAAAATTTAATATGATAACGACAACAACAAGTTTCAAACACTTGGTTTGTTCTGATATAATATGGCTTCAATCTTTCAAAAAATGTTTGCCCAATCTTTATATTAGGATTTGAACTACAAAATGATACATATATTTCATGTTGTGTTGTGTCCAACCAATATTTCGTATGATATTCATATTGATTAGCTGAAATTATATTTCTGATAACATCTCTACTGTTTGATGAAGGACGTGTATTATCATTCCAAAATAATGTGACAAGATTCTTGATTCCTCCATCAATCCTATCAGAACGAGGATCTCTACACATGATTGTCCAATTGCCTTCCAAGGTTATATCATCCAAAAGTATTCTCCTATTAACATATCATGATATTGTTTTCCTATTAAAACCAAATTGAGATGAAACTGAAGATATTTGTCTTTTTCAGAGCATAGTGTTACCTACAATGGATGTCAATATAAATTTTCTTGTAATGGTCTTATCTTTAGTTCAAGATCTCTTCCCTACCTAGTTCAAACCTTTCCTAATATTTTCAATCATATCAGTTTGCATGTCAAAAAAATTTCTCTTCTTTGATGTTGTGTCTATACCTGATAATTTTAATGCCCCTTCCAAATTTTTGTTTATAAGTACAGATGAAAGAAATTGGGCTTGTTCAAGTGTTTCAAAATTATCAAGCCAATATTTCTCTTGCTATCATATTCTTTCACTACTACATTTGGGGCCAAATTTTGACAGAAACTTTCGATGGGTAATTTGTTTTTATGAATTTGGTGTTTTTTTTGTAATAGGCCCCGATGGTGTCAGTATTCCGATGGGTGTTTAATTGACCATCAAAATTCTGAAAGCTTCGGGGTATAGATGAAAAAAATAAGTGAAATGGCCTCATCATTTTTAATTCGATTGCATAGAGAAGGAGTAGGAGAAAATGAGTGAAAGCTGAGTGCAAGAGAAGGTATGTGATTTCTTCATCTTTCGAGCCTCTGGCATCATATTCGACCATAAATTTCAAATGCATTGCATTTTATTTGATCATGAATTCTCTCTGAAATGACCACATTCTACCGATGTCATGCCCTAGCCAGTGCTTTATCTCTATTATTTGATGTTATTGGTGCTTGTGCTCAAGGATATCAATTCACTATTTTCAAATGTTTGGATTCACGTTTGTTGATATTACTGGTACATTTAATGATGCCATTGTATATTGCTGAGATGCTCACTGAAATGACCACATTCTATTGGTGTCATGCCCTAGCCCATGCTTTAACTCCATTATTTGATGTTATTGGTGCTTGTGCTCAAGGATATCCATTTTTTTGAAATGTTGACTGTGGTTAACAAATGGACATCCCGTGAGCTTCTAGCTAGGCACCATTTGTATTGATAGCTTAGGGAATCAAATGTATTGTATCATTGATAGTTGAGAATTTGTTAAAAGGAAATAGGACAAAGAATGATTTTGATTTAGTTTCTCTACTTTGATCCCTAAGTGGCTTACAACCCTAGAGAAGTATATGTAGATTTATGAATGCAATTGCAGGATACATAGCAGCTGATAATTCATAAGAAATCCATGCATCCAATTTGAATAGAAATTAGTACAAAGAAATAGGGTCCTCCAATGGCCCAATCATCTGGACCTTGACTATCCCCTCAACCAGTGACCCTTCAAAACTGGGTTATCATGCAATCAGTGAGTGATCCTTCATTCTCCTAGTCTACCCTGCATCCAAACATATTGGAAATACACAATATAATGATAACAAGTCTTTCACGATCCCCCTTCCCTCAAGGAACACTATCAACCATCCCTTCCACATAGCAATTCACTATTGTAAGAGCGGATTGTGCAGGAACAGTTAACATTAAACAAGGAGCAAAATCCTCAACACATCTTGGAAACCATTGAATTCAATAATAAATGAAACCTACCACCAACACTATTCCTTCCATTCACTTCTACCAAGAATAAAGAATTTAATCCATTCAACATTACATATAATCATTAGACAGTTACATTTCCTAACTATGTACAGGAACATTCACGACCAAAACAATCAAAAGTACTTTCACCCTTGCACAAGCTATTCCAAACTTCAAGTAAAATGAGCAATATGCTATATCAAATCATTCATATTCATAGTAACCATTCAAAGGATCATTTTGTCAATGAACCCTTTGACTGTACCCCTATGGCAAAGACTGGCAATATACATGAAATTTACATTTTTTATTACTAAAATTGGTTTGCATAGTTTCATATGATCTTTGATCGATCATTAACCTTGTCTCCATTCATCTAGCATACACCTCAACTAGGCTTTTCACCCTGATCCTAACATCAAGTATCATCTCATCATGGTCTATTCACCATGTTTCAACACCCCATTCACTTTGATCTATTCAACTTACACCATTCTTCTTCTCGAGGACTCAAAGGCTTGAAATAGTATATGTGGTAAAAATTCATGAAATACTAAAGAAGACTTGCTATTTGTCAGACAAATCTTCATTTTCCCCCACATAAAACTAAGTAATAACTACTCTACCTTTAATTTGTTTAAAAATGCACCATATTAGATAAAGTAGGTTCTATCACACATGGCACAAACTCTCTTCAAACTCACAATATGTTGCATGCGTAGTACAAAACTCATGAAATTCTAAAGAAGATATACTTGTTGGAGATATATTGCCATACCTTCACTCTTTCGACTGCCCTAATGTCATAGATATCTCCTTTTTGACAAACTCGTGCGTCAAGAATGCTATATCATCGACGGGTCTATCTATTGGATGGTGGTTGCAGATTTGTCTCTATTCTAATAGCTATAACATCAGAAAGTACTTCTTTTCGATAGGTAATTGTGATAGCCATGCTATATCTCTGATGGGTCTTCTTATTGGAGAATTATTGCCCACTCATCCCTATTGCAACAACACTGTCCGACGGGATACCTACATGGATTGTCAGATTTTTGATAGGTCGACTGTAAGAAATGTCATAACAAAGTTGGTATTCATGTGCAAGTTTCTGACATAATAGGGTGTCAGAAAAATGATGGTTATCTCTTCCGTTGTGATTTCTAATGCAAAAATGCCGATGGATACATATGTCAAAATGTCGACAAATAGGAAATGCAAATCCAACAAATGACCATCAAAATTTGGCCTCAAATGTACTAATGATTGATCTCTTCTTAGCAAGACTTAAGGGTTGAACTTTAGCAAGTGATCTCAAATTATCCACATCCATTAGAAGTAAATGATCTAAGCTTCTATAATTAATATTTCTCTTTACAGTTTGAGCTAAATTTAAAAGTTCATCCATACTAGTAGGAGTACGTGATCTTGACCCTTCTCCATTGTAGTACCCCACCCCTAGTCTAATTTTATAAATGTTATAATTAATTTAGGATGATTATATATATGTTAGGAAATCATTGATGCTTATGATTTTACTGACCCCATACTTCCATGTGTATGGTTGATGTGTTTGTTTTATATTTCTATTTGACATGCCTAATGTGGTTGAGGGAGGGAGTCATAGTTTCTTGTGAGATCTTCATGATCGGCCAATCCCAGCCATTGTTTGTTATATATTTATATATGTATGTACATGCAGGTTTTGTATGTAGGTTTCTAGGTACTAGGCATTGACTTCCCTGAATTGTCAGGATGAGCGTGCCCTATCGCAATATCTCAAATGGTGAGAGAGGGGAGATAAAGTAGATCCAAAACCCTAACCTAAGCCCATTTGTCCTAGGAATGGACAAGTATCAGTTTCTCTAGCCTACCTGGATTCGTCTAGTTGACAAGAATTCATGGATCCCTTTTTGGTGTTTCCTTGGTTTTACTTTGTTTGGTTTTACCTCGTTTGGCTTCAGTTGATTTATTTCTATTGTGGGTGATTTTATGTGATTATTAGATTAATGATTATAGTTAAAATTTAATATTAATCATATTCCTAATTTTATTTGAGAAAATTTAATTACAAGTCCGATAATTGAATATTTAGATTTAATTGATTATTTAATTGAAAATTAGATTTAATTATGTTTGTGTACTTTATTGGAGGCAAAAGTTTCATGAACTATGGTTACAATCAGGTGATCAAAATACTAAGTTCTTTCATGCATCCGCCAAGCATAAGAAAGCAGTTAAATCATTTTTTTCCATAAAAGATGAGCATGGGAATATATTTTCTGATGTAAAAGAAATAGAAAAACAAGGAGTAAGGTTCTTTTCAAAATTTTTATCCCCCGCTATGCCTTCAGTACTTGATGCTAATAACTTCACTGATATTCTTCAACATCTTCCTTCCTCTATTTCACCCCAGGACAATCTAATTTTAATGGCTCCTTTTACCTTGATAGAAGTTAGAAATGTAGTCTTTTCTTTATCTCCTAACAAGGCTCCTGCCCTTGATGGGTTTACAGGCCTCTTCTTTTAGAAAACTCAGGATGTTATTGCTTTTGATTTACTAGCTATCCTAGAGGAGTCTAGGAAGAATTTGACTATGTTGAAGTGTTTTAACACTACAAATCTTGTGCTTATTCCGAAAGTGAATGACCCTCAAAATTTTGTTGACTTCCATCCTATTTCACTTTGTAATACAATTTATAAAATTATCACTAAATCCATCTACTTGTGTCTTCAACATATTATCCTGAGAATCATTTCTCGTGAGCAGGGGGGTTTGTCCCTAGTAGGGACACCACAGATGGGCCCATCTTGGCTCATGAAACCCTACATTCAATCAATTCACATTCCATTCCTTCTTTTGTTGTTAAGTTCGACACGATGAAGGCATATGATAGGGTAAATTGGTCCTTTTTGTTAGAAGTTTTGTCAAGATTTGGTTTTTCAAAGAAATGGTGTAAATGGATTAAGGCCTGTATAACTAGTGCTCACTTTTCTGTGTTAATTAATGGAGCACCCACTGGCTTCTTTCCATCTTCTCAAGGTGTAAGGAAAGGAGACCCTTTGTCCCCCTTTCTGTTTATAATCATGGTTGAGGGTCTTAGTTGAGCCATTAATGCATCCCACGTTATAGGTTTGTGGCATGGTATCCTCATTCAGAACACCTCTATCTTGATTACACACTCTTTATTTGTTTATGACACACTTCTCTTTGGTAAGGCTTCCATAACTGAGGCTAAACAAGTCAAGAAAGTCTTAGATTTATATTATTTAGCATCCAGTCAAAAAGTTAATAGTCAAAAATCAAAGATATACATTTTTAATGTACAACCATCATTAGCCCAAAGGATTGTTGATATCCTTGGGTTCCCTGTGGATGAACTGCCTTCTACTTATTTAGGATTTCATTTCTTTTCAAGCTCTAATAAATCACTATATTGGCAGGTGGTTATTGGTCATATTAAGTCAAGGGTTCTGGAATGGAAAGCAAGATGGCTTTCTTTGTCTAGGAGAATTTTATTAATCAAAACTATTTTGTCAACAATTCCCAATTATTATTTTTTAGTTCTCCAAGCTCCAAAATCAGTGATTAATCAGATCGATAAACTAATTAGGGACTTCCTTTGAACTACCAATATGTCAGGTGAAAGGAAAATTCTGCTTGTCTCACTCTCAAATATGGCCTCTTCTTTATCTATTGGTGGAGTGGGCCTTCATAATTTATCATCTCGTAATTTAGCTTTTGGTGGAAAATTGGCATGGAAATTGTTTTCTCAATCTAATATTAAATGGTGTTGGTTAATGCAAGAGAAATATCTTGATAATTTAGATCCTTCCAGAATCATTTATGTTCTTGATCCTCCGAAAGGCTCAGCCATTTGGAATTTTATGATGAAAGCTAGATTTGTTATTACTTCCTCTATTTCATGGGAAGTTCATAATGGTGAATCAATTAATTTTTGGCTTGACTCATGGAATGGTTTTCCACCTTTATGCACTCTTAAACCCTTTTTAAGCATTTGGGAAGTGGCCTCTTCTTTGTGGGGTTCTAATTTTTCATCTTATGTATTTGCAGTTTCAATTCATACGGGGTTAGTCATATGGATTGAATTTTCACTTCTACCAATTTCTTCCCAAGAAGCTAGTATTGCAAATCAATTTCTCTCTTCTCAAACTATTTTCCTTTCTAAATCTCCTGATCATCTCTTCTGGGCTTCATCTCTGAATGGTAATTACATGGTCAAATTGGAATATGAGAAAATTCAGAATAGTCAAAACAATAGCTCAAGGCAAAGGGCCTTTATTTTCTGTTGGCACAAATCATTTCTCCCTAAGGTTGGTTGTTTCTCTTGGCTTGTTCTAAAGAAATGAGTCCTCACAAGTGACATATTAGCTAGACTCAATATTACAAATGTTTTTCCTTGTGTTTTGTGTAATCAGGATCAAGAATCTACTGATCACCTCTTAATTATTCTTTTGCTCAAGAATGTTGGTTATTCATTTTAAATAAACTAAATTTTCCTATGCCACTCCCTATGACTGTTTGGGATTTATTCCAATCTTGGCCATATTTATTTACTAATTCTATGTTTACCTCTATTTGGCTTTGTTCTCCTTCTGTGGTGGTCTGGGCCATTTGGTGGGAGAGAAATAAAAGGATCTTTCAAAATTCTCCATCCAACATTGATGTTGTTCTTAAAAGACTGCAACATTCTATTGTTGAGGTTACTAATTCTTATATGCATAAATTCAAAGGTGATCGGGGATTTTCTACTTGGGATAACTCCGTTGCCAAGGATTGGCAGGGGTTAGTGTTTCCTTCTCTCCCTTTCCCCTTATGCCTAAAAGATAAAAATAGTGCTAGATCTTTAATTAGATGCTCCCCCCCCCCACCCCAAAATGAATTTATTAAACTAAATTTTGATGGCTCTTCTAAAGGTAAACCAGGTAAGTCAGGGATTGGTTTTGTTCTTCACGATCATCTGGGTTTGGTTATCTATTTTGAGGCTTGCCCCATCCCTTCAAGAGCCAATAATTTGGATGATGCTCTTGCTCTGGTGTATGGACTCTCTATTGCTAGGAAGTTAAATATCCGATTCCTACATGTTGAAGGTGATTCCTCAGTTATTATCAATGCATGTATTAGAAGAGTTGCTTTTTCAAGGCACATCCATTATGTATTGTCTAAAATCTGGTCCCTTCTAGACTCTTTTTCAGATTGTTTTTTAACTCACACCTATAGAGAGGGAAATTGTCTGGCGGATTTGTTAGCTAATTTTGGTGTTGATGGTTCTACCATCCTTTATCCTTATCCTCTTGTTTCTCCAAGTTCTCACCCCTCTATCTTTAACTTAATAAAATTAGATTCCCCTTAATTATCTTTCATAAAACTTATGCCATGTATGCTTATTTTAATTCTTTCACCGTAAGTAGGAGTACTCTGCATTTACTTCATCTTGCGTGACATATCATGCTAGTTTATTCCTTAATGTCTTATGATTAGCATGTATTATTAATGCTCTGCCTCCGCATGTGTAACATTTCCTTTCATTGCTACCTTCTATTTATTTCCGGATCAAGTGTTCATTTCATGATTTGGCTTGCATAAGGTAATCTTATCTACTTTTGTAAGGACCCTACTGAGTATTGATTAATTATGTGTGAAACTTACTGGCTCATACTTGTTTCATTTATTTCTATGTATGGGGAAAGGTTCTTCATGATGGTTCCTTGTGCTTTATTATCGGTCTTGGATTCATTTCTATTACTTGATCTCTTCTTTTGACAACATAGATTTGGTTCTATTTGTTAGAAATATGGAATACTAAGAGGGGGGGGTGAATCAACATTCTACAAACTTTATCTTTTTCCCAATTATGGATATAACAGATTATCTTTATACATGTATAATATAAGAAGCTAAACAACATGCATAGCAATAAAGAACTCATAACACATTATTTGTTCTCGAGGAAACCTTGGCCAAGGGAAAACCCTGGTGGGGATGATACCCACAAAGATCCACTAATCAAAAGTATCTTATTAAGGATATTGACCCTATTAGGAGTCTATTACAAACATATAGTGTATCAGTCCTGATTAAGGGGCTATAGACCTTGTTAGAAGCCTCGACCCTATTAGGAGTTGGTAGTACAAAATGTGATTTCCAGATGAGCCCATTGCCCAAACAAGTAATGTATAATATACACTGATTACAAAAATAGGTTAAGGTACATAATCTTATACTGCTTGCATCAATATCTCTTCGTTGCTCTTTCACTATCGCTATTACATATGCATCATATCACTTGTCCACACTATTGTGTACATCTTACAATTAAAATTACAATTACATTTACATTTATCCCAATATCTTTATCCAAGAGTGAAAATCTAGGATGTCATCCCTTTATATTTTTAAGTCATTATTTTGATAAACAAAATAATCCCTTAACTCTTTACTAGTTCTATCTTCATATTTTGTCCTGTCGGCTTGACACTGTCTTCGGTAAAACTATCATAAATCTTTCTATACATGCCATACTAACTTGTACTCTGAGATGGGTATTTAATATACATCATAGAGTCTATGTTCAAGTGTGCAAGCACTGAACTTACTCCAATCAACATAAAAAACAAAAACTATGTCCAGGTTCACTGGTAAAAACACTGTCTCACACTTAGACAAATTTGCAATGCGCTCTGTCATACTTGCTCTCTGACCTATGTGATCTTCATGTGGATCATATGTTTCCATAATGACAACATATATGTACTCAACTCAGCCAAATTGCCAACAATATCCCCCTTTGTCATTGGTGGCAACATATGAGAAAATTGGCTAAGTGTACAACTCAAAATCTCAAAATTGTGGCCATAGTATAAAATATATACTATCCTTATAACTCCTCAAAAAATATTGTCTCTAATATAGTACTCTCCCTAGGAGTATCAATCCTTATCATATACTATCAATTTTTTGCTATATATCTCTCCCCCTTTGAGAACAATGACAAAATAAAGGTAGGGAGGGTTACAAAATTGTATCTCAAAAAAAGATTATACCTCAATTCAATTATTGCAAAGCCGGTAGGCTTGCAACACAATTTGCAAAATCTATCTTCATGGCTTCTATCTCCTTCTCCCATGATTTCTTAATAGAATCTACCACATTAAGTAATGCACTCAGTCCATAAGATGCTATTTCACATGCTTGGAGGTTGTCAAAGTTAAACTTCTGAAAAGATGTCTTAGTTGAAAGACATTCTTCCAACTGCTCTTCATTAATGCTTAACTTCATAGAAGTATGCTCTCTCAAAAGAGTGAATCTTTTCAATTTTCTATCTCTCTCATCTTGCACAACTCTGATTTCATCATATAGCTTCCAAACTTTCTTCTCAACATCACATACCTTCACATTGGGGCTAGATAGAAGGTTAGTTTCATTCATAATTTCTCCTTCCTTCAAATTTATCTTTTGATCTTCTTCTGCTATTAGGGTCTCTAATTTTGTATACTATATGTACAAAGATTTACCTATTTCCAAATGCTTCCTCAAATCCTTGATATAGATATCAAGAGTGTTGATATCATTCCTGATGTTCTGACTGATGTTCAAAAGCATTCTAGCCTCATAGGCTGCTTGTGCTTTCACTTTTGCAATATCAAATAGGTTTGTGAATTCATTGTCAAAGGTGCTCATTACCTTCTTTTCTTTCTCCATAGGGTCTACTTCTACAATTTGTGTAGTTACAGTGCTTTGTAACTTCTCAGTTAGTTCCTTCAGACATCCTTCAAGAATCTTCTCTTTCTTATTCTTGCCAATGATTTTATTCAAGGATGTGATCAATTCCAACTGATCATCATCATCTACTTCCTTTCCCAAATGCTCAATCATAGATCCAATTTGATTTTTCTTTCCAATCTCAGGAGTAAGACTAATATCTTCTTTGGTGGAAATGGGAACTTGTTCCTCTATTACTGGTGGTTCTACAATTGTAGTCTCTGTCATCTCTTCTTCTTTTGTAGCATCATGTTCTTCAAAGGCCAAATTGTCAACAATGTTCTCCAAATTCTTGAATACATTATCATCAGTATCCAAAGTGATTTTTGTACCTTCTACATTCATTGTTTCATCTTTAATATTAATGGTTGGAGGAGAGGGAATGTCCTCCTGTTCTTTCTCACCTGCTTTCTCTGCTACAACTGATGGTTCTCCAACATTTTCTATCATAACCTTGATAATAGCTTGTTCTATCTCAGAATTAATTTCTTCATATCTACCTCCCATGATTTGAATGGTTCTCCTTTTGGATCTCAAATGGGTGCTTAAGGCTTTCATGATCTAATTGAAATGTGTTTCATCTCTTACTTCACAAAGCTTCCTTACAAGATTTTCTCTGATAGCCATGTCCTCCTCTGATGCTCTCTTCTTCTTCCTATTCACAAGTTTATTATTTAAATCATCAGGTATCTATCCCTAAATTGTATCAAATTTCTTGTCAGCCAAAATCATATGCTTCACAACTGCATTCTCCAGATTAAGTCTATCTATATAATCATAAAGATCATAGTACTTGTTCATTCTTGTAAAGTCACGATCCTCAATGATCTTCTCATTAAGCTTTTCAACTTTGGGTTTCCAAGCTTTCTTCTTAATAGTAGTGACATCATCTTTTATTTATGCAATCTTTCTTGGAACTGGTTGCACTAAAGTTTTATGTCTCTTTCCTAGTCTAGTAGCACTTTCCTTTACTCTTTTGCTAGGTGTGGAGGAAGTGGATCTAGTAGACATCTTTGCTTCTATATCCTTCTTAGTTTCTTCCACTTTTATCTTCACTTGTGGTTCTTCCTATTGTACTGCAATTGATGATAAAGGAGGGATAGACAAAACTTCTTTTTGTCCACTCTCTTTGATTACTGCTGCTATTTGCTTTGCTACCAAAAACTCACGCTTTGTCATCCTTGTATCTTTTAGGATTTTCTTTATAGTGCTCTCAACTCTCTTCTTAGACTGCTTCTCTTTAATTAAGATCTTTGCGGAGTTGAAGTTCTCCTCAAAGGTTCCAAACCTATTGCACTGAGTGTCCAACATACACTTAAGTAACCTGCTAACATACTCTTCAGTCTCTACCTTAGATATCTCATAGCCAAGAGGGTCTATGAACTCTATTCTAGGTTCTACTACTTCAATATAGGTAAATTCAATATCCACCATAAAACATATATCATCTTTATATTTCTCAACAAGAGACTTAGGGATCCTTGATCTACTAGACACAATATTCTGAAATGTCTTAATTACCAGTACTGCACTCTCATTTACACTATCAATAACATGTCTTCTGTACACTAGGTTAATCCTTTCCATTACATTTTGTCCATAAGTCTAGTCATTTCCAATGGTGTAAGGAAATCTCCTCAAAAGATGAAAACACATATAGGTGATTAGGGATGAGAACCTAAATTGTATATACTTAGTTTTCTTAATCTTCTCCAAGTTCTCAAACAATTGAATTCTTAGAATTTCACACATATCAACTTGTACCCTATCAACACACATTAGATAGGTTGTATGTATCATTCCAGCTGCCATGTCACCCTCTCTTGAATTTGCACAAAACTTAGTAGTTAGGATCTTGCATAAGTATCTCACATAATCTTGTTTGATCTTACTAATCACAATTCCTCTACCATTATAGGATGAGTTTTTTTTGTTAATGAATGTTTTCGTCATGTTTTTATCATTTAAAGGAATAGCTCTAGTTTTAGATAATCCAGTGACTTCATGAATCAAATCTACTATAATATCTATCACTCTATCTTCTAACCAAAACTTTCCATTATGAATTCTGCTCAAGATAATCTTAGTGCATTCTTCATTATCAAATTCATACTATAATGCATATTTAACAATTTCATTATGTTCCAAATATTCAAAACCTTGTTTCAGTGTCATATCCTGATTATAAATCTTTTGATATTCATTTGTGAAATCACTATCACTGACTGTCTCTAGTTTGCATCCAAGATAACTTCTGACATTCTCTAAGTGTAAAACTCCATCTGGTACGGATGATAATGCAAACCTAGGATCATCTTCCAAGGGTTCTACTCATTCCCTTTTTCAATTTAGGTCTATTCTTATCTCTGACATTGTGTATTAAAGAAACATCCATGATTTCTTCAAATTCCTTTACTGATTCAAAGATCTGTCAAGTAAAATACCTTAATTTCATGATTTTAGGGCTTGCGTAGATTCGACACAAAATTCTTCTCCAAATCCTTGCAAAATGCTTCCAATCACTACTCTTTGATCTCCTTGACACTTGAATTCACTTTGATGATCAAATAATACTGATCATAACCTTTTATTAATTCAATCTCACTTAGATCTGACATCGCATTTAATTCTTTTGCCGCTTCTTTCTAAAAAGTTGTTTTTGCTAACCTACAAAACTTAAAACTTCTTGCAATCTTGTAAAACATACTATTTTTCTTTGTGCTCTTAACCATAGCATTAGAACATCATAAACTACCTTGCATTAACTGCGCAAGACTCAATTCATCATATATCTACTTCTACAATAATCTAAGTTCCTATTCTACTATAATTTTCATAAATTAACTACTTTGAGATGGGTCAGGTAAAGATTCATTCTTACCTTTCAATACTTCACTTTCCTAATTACCTTCAATGTTGAATATGTCTCCTTGATCTATGCTTTTGATAAAATTCACTTCATCTGAATTACTACAACATCCTTTCTGACTGTTACTTGCATCTTCATTTCTCCTTGCATGATTTCTGGGATTATGATTAGGATGAAAAACTTTGTTGTTCATTCTACAAAACCTTGTTGTATGTCCAATCTTGTTGCATATCTAACAAACAATTCCATTGTTTCCATATCTTGGTCCAGGTTGATTGATTTGTGATCTGCAGTTTCTAGCAATGTGTCCAACCTTGTTGCATCTATAACAGATTACTCCATTTCTTCTGTTCATATCTTCAGTAGGTTTCTTATCTGCATTGTTAGTATTCCTAAACATTCTACTACCATCATTATTCTCAATAAATTTAGGTTTCCTACATTCAATAGCTCTATGTCCAAAACCATGACAATTGTAACAATAACCATTAAGAGGTTTAAATTGCTTACCTGTGCAATCTCTCTTCATATGACCAGTAGTATTACAAGAAAAATATCTACCTTTGAATTCTCTTTGCATACCTTTGGGTGATTCCTCTTGCTTCAGTGATTCTTCTTCTTTAGGTGTATCTTTAGATTTTTTGATCTCATCAGACTTCTTCTCATCTATGGTTTCAGATATCTTCAGATTTGGTTCCTTGCTCTCATCATTTTCTTTAAAAGTGTTGAATCCAAGACCAGTCTTATCATAGAATGGTTTTTGATAAGATATTTGTTCATCAATCTTCTCACTAGTTGAATATAGTCTTTCAAGTTGTTGTTTGGATTGAGTTAGTTCACCTTTCACAATCTTATTGTATTTCTGAAGTTCATCATACTGCAAGTTGACTTTCTCAAGTTCAGATGTTACTTTACAAAGTTTAGATTTTAGTCCTTCATTTTCAGTCTTTAGACTTTCATTCTCAGATTTCAAATTTTCTTCATTCTTGCCATTTCCATCTTTCAAACTAAGCTTCAAATTTGCTATCTTCAGTTCATGCTTAAGGATCTCATTTTCTTTTTCTAAATTGTCATCACAATCTTCAATAAAAACTTTAGATTCCTTTTCAAATCTCAGATCTTCCAATTTTTTTTCAGTTTCTCAATGAGGTTCTTTGCATGATCATAATTTCTTTTCAAAGTATCTTTTTCAATAGTAAGCAAGTCAATCTGTTCAAGAGCTTCTTCAAGATTCTTCTGTAGTTGATCCATATCCATAGAGATCTTACTCAAGCTGCTAGGCTTTCCTTGAATGATTCTTTTCCAAGTAACTAAGCTCTGATACCAATTGTTAGAAATAGGGAATACTGAGAGGGGGGGGGGGTGTGAATCAGTATTCTACAAACTTTATCTTTTGCCCAATTATGGATATAATAGATTATCTTTATACATGCATAACATAAGAAGCTAAACAATATGCATAACAATAAAGAACTCATAACACATTATTTGTTCTCGAGGAAACCCTAGCCAAGGGAAAAACCTGGTGGGGATGATACCCACAAAGATCCACTAATCAAAAGTATCTTGTTATGAATGTTGACCCTATTAGGAGTCTATTACAAATATATAGTGTATTAGTCCTGATTAAGGGACTATAGGCCTTGTTAGAAGCCTCAACCCTGTTAGAAGTTGGTAGTACAAAATGTGATTACTAGATGAGCCCACTGCCCAAACAAGTAATGTATAATATACACTGATTACAAAAATAGGTTAAGGTACATAACCTTATACTTCTTGCATCAATATCTCTTCACTGCTCTTTCACTATCGCTATTACATATGCATCATATATTTCACATCATATCACTTGTCCACACTATTGTGTACATCTTACAATTACAATTACAATTACAATTACATTTACATTTATACCAATATCTTTGTCCAAGAGTTAACATCTAGGATGTCATCCCTTTATATTGTTAAGTCATTATTTTGATAAGCAAAATAATCCTTTAACTCTTTACTAGTTCTATCTTCATATTCTATCCTGTCGGCTTGACACTATCTTCGGTAAAACTATCATAACTCCTTCCGTACATGCCGTACTAACTTTTTCTCTGAGATGGGTGTTCAATATACATCATAGAGTCTATGTTCAAGTGCACAAGAATTGAAATTACTCCAATCAACATCGCAAACAAAAACTATATCCAGGTTCACTGGTAAAAACACTGTCTCACACTTAGACAAATTTGCAATGTGCTCTGTCATACTTGCTCTCTAACTTGTGTGATCTTCATGTGGATCATATATTTCCATAATGACAACATCTATGTAATCAAGTCAGTGAAATTGCCAACACTATTTGTTTTGTTCTCATGGCATTACACAGATTTGTTGATGAGTTTAGACCATTGAATCTTCGGGTTCGACTATCAAGTCCTCATCTGGAAGTGCCATTCAAAGGTATTGTTTTTGATGATGCCCTTGCATCCATGTTTTTTATTCACTGTCCAAAGTGTGCTCGAAGTATTTAAAGACTGATTGGTGATTCAGTCCTATCTTCGCATTTCAAAAGGATTATCTTTCCATATCAAATTGTGTCGGTCTTTTGCTCTAATATCTTGGACCTGTCTCAGTCATGGACTTTGTTGGTAGCTATTGTGAATTGGTCTATTCACCAACACTTCCTTCATGAAAATGGTTTCATTCTAACAATCCAAAAGTACAACTTTTGGCTTGAAGATGCTCATATTGGAGGTGTATTTCCTCGGCACCTTCTCTTTAATTCTGATAAATATGTCATGCTTCTTGCTACTGTTAAAGATTGCATTTCTTCAAATGCTATTAGACCTCTTGATCATCTTATTAATAGTATCCCTTTTGATGTGGGACATAGAGGAAAGGCACTTGAAAAAATGTATGCTCTACTTGCTTTATTGTCACATGTTCATTCTTCATATTTGGTTTCGGCCTCTCCTATGTTGGATGATATCACATCTGTTAGTAATTTGGGTCCATTAGCAGTTCCTGCTTATTCTCCAGCTTCATTGTCAGTTGGTTCATGCTCTTCCTCTACTTGTATCCCAATTTCACCTCCATCTGCTCGTGCTTTGTTGTCACCTCATGCATCCTTGGTTTTAGGGGATTCTCTTATTTCTCAAGCAGACCGTCTCTAGAGTTCTCTGTTCTTGTCACCGCATCCCGCTTTTGGGAGTCATGAGCCATGATGTTCTAACATATTTTATTGTTTAATCTATTTTTGTTTCTCTCAAGTTTTTTTGCAAGAGGTGCCTTGTGCTTCTTTGAGTCAGCTCATATGGTTTTTGGAGAAGCATTCATCACTATTTGCTGCTCAGTTTCCTTACAAGGGCTCTTATTGCAAATTATGCCATCTTTTCTATTAGATGCTCTATGTGCATTGGGTGGTAGATGTCATATGCTTAATATGAGGGTCAATTTATCATTGTAAATGTATTCTATTTCTTATAATATGGTCAATGTAAAGGGGTTTCTCTCAGGGGATTTTACTAAGTTGTATTTTGGCCTTCATAAAGGCAGGGTGTCCTCTAAGGGTAATTCAAAGTTCTAGTTCAAAACATATTGTAATGTAGATTTATTCTACCATTTTGATTGGGGGACCATTTTTTATACTTATTATTAGGCCGTGTTTTGACCTTGGGGTTTTTTGGGTAGTTTATGAAAACTTCTTCGAGCAGATGCTACTCTTTTTGTATATATATGGGTAAAGAATGAAGTTTTCTTTACTGGTTCTTTCTCCAGGAGCCCTTTGAACTAGTTAATATTAATATAAATATAAATATTAATTTTCGCCCAAAAAAATTAAAATAATTAAATATTTAGTTGCATGGTTTTAGGAGGCTCTAAATATTTAACCTATTTAATATGAAATTTTTTATTATTACATGTGCATTATTGAAAAGTGAATTATTCTAAAAAAGATTACAACTTGTTCTAAAAAGTCAAAGTTGAGTTGTGCATGAAAAGTGTTTTTAATTATTAATTAAGATTTATTTTCAATTTTTGATTTGGAGTTGATGTGGGAGTTAGCTATTGAGTTATCTTTAGGGTTGCATGAAATGGGGAATATAATCTCTATTAGGGGAGTTGCATTCATTTAAGAGATGAGACAGATTTTGGAGGAGAATTTTGGAGAGCTTGTGTGCTTTGGATTTTGGAAAATTTTGCCAATTATGATTGCTTGTTGATTTTGGCTACATTGTACATCTACAATTCTTGGTGTTGCATTCTTCATAGATTCAGATCAGCAGGTTGGATTCATTCTAGGAGCAATTCTGTCTACATATCTTCAAAGACTTTCAATCTCAATTTTAGCTTTGGATCCAAGGTAGGCTTTGAAATCTTGCCTGTTGGGTTTGTTTTGCATTTATTTGGCTTTATTTGTTTGCGCAAACTTTAGTGTATCTCAATAGATAGATCTATGTTTTCTTTGATTCTTGGTATTTAGGAAACCCTAGTTTAGTTGATTTCTTGCTTTTTATCAAAATTTAGCATAGTAATGTTATGCTGGTAAAATTTCATTAGAAGATTCCTCATAAATCTCCTAGAAATCAATAAATTAATCTTAGATTATAGTCTAACTATGATGCTGAGAGAAAAATAAACCTACCTTTGGAAAGAAAATTAATTTTGGAGAAAAAAACCCAATTATGGTAAAAATTATACATTCTGTAAATTTTTTTTATATGCAAGCAAATAAAATATACAGTCAATAAATCTTACCTCCAAAAGAGTGGAATAAGACAAAAAAGGAGTATGTCAAAAGAAGAAATATATATATTAATTATATATTCTGAAAATTCGGATTTTAAATATTATTAAAAAAATATGATTGCATTTCTTTTTTTAAAATTTTTTTTATATCATATGATATACCTTTTTCCATTTTCAAAGAGTTTAAAAAATATATATATTAACACTTATTTAAAAGTATCTATGTTTTGTGAAAATGGTTTTTCAAAATTCATAAAAAAAAAATATACCAAATTTTTTTTTAATAATTACTTACCCTTTTCATAGGGTACCTGCCACATAGGTACACTGTGCATGGCAGTGTACACTACATATGACAATGTACCTGTCGTGCGCAGATACCTGCATGCGCAGGTTCGTGCTCTGCGCACAGAAGGGGGTGTGGGTCCCCCTACCTTTACTTTTTTTTATATTAAATTAAAACTTTGATAAAGTACTTTTAATATTAGTTTTTTTTAAAAAAATTAGTTTGTTTTTATATTAAATTTAGTTTGTATTAAAATTAGTTTTTATTTTATATTAAATTAAGTTTTAATAAAATAAGTTTTAGTTGTATATTTATAATGTTTTATAAATTAAATAAATTTAATTTAGGATTTTATTAAATGTTGTGAATTTTATATATACATATTATATATATTTAAATATAATATATTGTATATATATAGAGAATTTATTAATTATTAAAGTGAAATTTAGATTTGTTAAACTTGTGGAATGAGTTTATTGGAGTAGTTTAATAAATTTTTATATAAGAGAAAATGCTAAGATAAATCATTTATGTTTATATACATTAAATTTATCATTAGCTTATACTATTAGTTTTCAGATGTGTTAATCTAAGGTTACATATAACTAAATATATGTTTACATTAGGATATTCTTTTCTCATAATACGTTTATTTTCAAATGATCAATTATTGAAAATTGAAGTGCATGTGATGAAATTGGGCATTTTTATTTTGTTAGATCCCTAGGAAGTCTATAGGGAATATTCTTTTATTTATGGCATTATCTTAATGTTTATGTTAAGTTTCTCTTAACTGATCTATGCATCTATATGTGGATTCAATTATGTTCAATATGGGATGTAAAAGCTTATGGTTATCTTTCAGTTCATTATGATGCAAATGTTGTTTTCTTCGTTCCTAAAGTGTCTTCTTGTGCTTATTATGTTGTTGGGGTACTAGAAGACCTAGGGGGAAAACAAAGACTAGGGTATGAGTCAGTTGGACATGTTTTCAGTATTATGTTTTGATGTGTGTGTATTTCGATTATACCCTTTGACCATATGGGCTCATGATGCTTTGTATTTTGTTTATGGTATCTTTGTAATCATTTCTAGTTCTTGTGTGTGAAATTGGATTTGGAATTACTTGGTTGTATACCTGATTTGAGCTATGTGAGATTTGTGAGCCTAGGGTAGTTTATCTAGATAAGTAGTAGGGGGTGGCTTGCAATAAGCGTTGGGGCCCACAAGTGGCTGGCAAGATCATTTATTGTAATTATTTATAATCAATTGATAACTTAATATAACATTGAGAGATATTAAAATGAACCTAATAAGATATCCTACCTCACCCATGCTTGAGTGCTAGTATAGACTAAGATGGAGGATGAGATGATGCTTGCCACATTTGAAAGGTGTGTGTCTCACATATTTAGTGGCTTCGTCTATACGAGAGGTCATTGATACTGTGTATGGTCACTTGAGTGCTAGTATCCAGAGTGATTACTAAGACGAGACTCAAGGATTAGATGTACATGATGACACCTTCCTATGCATAGTCTAGTTATTCTACAAGTTTCAAATGCCTTTGGATTAGTGAGTCTTACCTATCACTATACTTGTTCACCTTAAGTTAGAGAGCTTTCACGATCCTTTCCTTAGCTTGTTCTATTTGATGTTTGTTAACCAAGTGGGATTTGTTGTTATCTCCTTAGCACGGTGGGAGTGGACCATTTAGGTTCACGAGGTCGGGTGGTAGTGATTCTTTTACCATTTGAGATTCTGACATTCATGTACTAGTACTGGATGATCCCTGTGGCAATTGTTCCTTCTTGATCTTCATTGATGGAGTTGTGTTCTTCTTTCTCTTCTTCCTTATGATCATGTATCTTTGTATCAGTTATTCAAAGATATCATGTGTACTTCTTTTCAGTTATTGTATTACATACCCTGCGACATGTGTAGTGGATGTAGATTTATGGATACCTTATGGTACTAGTTGTATTTATGTTATCTTATATGTGATGTTTCTTTTATCTTTCATTTGTTTATATGAGTTTTGTAATTGTGCCTAATCTAAATTAATTAATTAATGCTAACGTAATCTTCATCGAGGAACCCTTGAGAGTTGTAACCTATGTTGGTTGTTTGTTTTAATGTGAGTAAATGGTAAATGCTTCCGCATTGATGTTTATCTTGTATGTTATCTTTAAAAAAAAATTATTCTAGAAACTTAGATGCATGTTTAGGTTAAGTCCTCCTGGGTTCCCTGACGGGGCATTACACTTGGTATCAGAGCATCGAGTTTCTACACTTGGAACTCTGGGAAGTTGTGTGGCCATTAGATGTCTAAAATGTCAAAACTTGAAACCAAACATAGACATACAACTCTTTTATATTTGAGAACCATTAAATTACAACTAAACATTTATGTTTTTCTTTCTCCTAAATGTCTTTGAGATATCACTTTGTCTAGTGATTGTCATAGGTGATTTTATTATTTATTATGTTTGGGTACCCTCTCTAATGCATCTAAGGTGACATACCTTTGGATGTCATGAAGTGATTATTCCCTTGAGCGTGGCTACCACTAGTCACCTTGTTATGTGAATGTTTTATGATTGATGATTTATTTTGGTTGATTGATGAATTATTCATTATGTGTGGAGGCTAGCATTAAAATTTTGAACTTTCTTATGATTGGATTAGTCACCTAACTCTCTTTTCGATATCTATTTTGTGATGCTAGTCACACTTAATTTATTGTTGAAATTGAGATCTCTTATGATTTAATGTTGGACTTGTGATTCCCCCAATTGTGTTTTACCTTTTCGAGTTTTGTGGTGGCTACTCTGAATATTTGGTATTGTTGGCCCTGTTATGTCATAAGTGTTGTTTCTATCATGTTCATCATGAACCACTGATAGTAGGTATAAGGGAGGACATCACGAAGATGGTATTATGTTTGCTGTGTGAAATCAGAATCACTATGTATCCTATATGTTTGCATAAGTGTTGCATTAACTAGATTAACATGAACTTCTCAACTTATTATTTGATATAGATATGAATGTGTTCTTTATGCAATTGATTACTAGATGTTTTCTAAAATGATGAATGAATAAAGGTTTTGATCTATTTGAATTGTAAATGAATAATTGATCAATGTGATTTCCAATTTATTCCTAACCAAAATTATATTGCTCATAATGACTGTATATCATGTTCTTATTTTATGGCTTATTTTCGGATGTTGTGTTTTGTTTTTAGTAAATGCTTCATGTTTGAGGGATGGATACCCCTATCTATTTGTAGGCTTCCATGCGTAAGCCTAATCCTAGGGGGGGTTGATGTAGTACCCCACCCCTAGTCTGATTTTAAAAATGTTATGATTAATTTAGGATGATTATATATGTTAGGAAATCATTGATGTTTATGATTTTACTGACCCCATACTTGCATGTGTATGGTTGATGTGTTTGTTTTATATTTCTGTTTGACATTCCTGATGTGGTTGAGGGATGAAGTCATAGTTACTTTCTTGCGAGATCCACACGATCGGCCGATCCCCGCCATTGTCTGTTATATATTTATATATGTATGTACACGCGGGTTTTGTATGCAGGTTTGTAGGTACTGGGCATCGACTTCCCTGAATTGTTAGGATGAGTGTGCCCTATCGTAATATATCAAATGGTGAGAGAGTGGAGATAACGCAGATCCAAAACCCTAACCTAAGCCCATTTGTCCTAGGATTGGACAAGTATCAGTTTAAATAGCCTACCTAGATTCGTCTAGTTGAAAAGATATCGTGGATCCCTTTCTGGTGTTTGCTTGGTTTTACTTTGTTTGGTTTTACCTCGTTTTGCTTCAGTTGATTTATTTCTATTGTGGGTGATTTTATGTGATTATTAGATTAATGATTATAGTTAAAATTTAATATTAATCATATTCCTAATTTTATTTGAGAAAATTTAATTAAAAGTCCGATAATTGAATATTTGGATTTAATTGATTATTTAATTGAAAATTAGATTTTTATTATGTTTGTGTGCTTTATTAAATAATTAAATATTTAATTTCATGGTTTTAGGATGCTTTAAATATTTAATCTATTTAATATGATTTTTTTATTATTAACATGTGCATTATTGAAAAGTGAATTGTTCTAAAAAAGATTACAACTTGTTCTAAAAAGTCAAAGTTGAGTTGTGCATGAAAAGTATTTTTAATTATTAATTAAGATTTATTTTCAATTTCTGGTTTGGAGTTGATGTGGGAGTAGCTATTGAGTTATCTTTAGGGTTGCATGAAATGGGGAATGGAATCTCTATTAGGGGAGTTGCATTCATTTGAGAGATGAGATAGATTTTGGAGGAGAATTTTGGAGAGCTTGTGTGCTTTGGATTTTGGAGAATTTTGCCTGTTGTGATTGCTTGTTGATTTTGGCTACATTGTGCATTTGGAATTCTTAGTGTTGCATTCTTCATAGATTCAGATCTGCAGGTTGGATTCATTCTAGGAGCAATTTTGTCTACATATCTTCAAAGACTTTCAATCTCAATTTCAGCTTTGGATCCAAGGTAGGCTTTGAAATCCCGCCTGTTAGTTTTGTTTTGCATTTATTTGGCTTTATTTGTTTGCGCAAATTTTAGTGTATCTCAATAGATAGATCCATGTTTTCTTTGATTTTGGGTATTTAGGAAACCCTAGTTTAGTTGATTTCTTTCTTTTATCAAAATTTCACATAGTAATATTATGCTGGCAAAATTTCATTAGAAGATTCCTCATAGATCTCCTAGAGATCAATAAATTAATCCTAGATTATAGTCTAACTATAATGCTGAGAGAAAAATAAATCTACCTTTTGAAAGAAAATTAATTTTGGAGAAAAAAACCCAATTCTCGTAAAAATTATACATTTTGTAAATTTTTTTTTTATATGTAGTCAAATAAAATATATAGTCAATAAATCTTACCTCCAAAAGAGTGGAATAAGACAAAAAAAGAGTATGTCAAAAGAACAAATATATATATTAATTTTATTTTGAATTTTAAATATTATTAAAAAAATATGATTGCATTTCTTTTTTAAACTTTTTTTTTATATCATATGATATACCTTTCTCCATTTTCGAAGAGTTTAAAAAATATATATATTTACATTTATTTAAAAGTATCTACATTTTGTGAAAAATGTTTTTCAAAATTTATAAAAAAAAATATACTAATTTTTTTTTAATAATTACTTACCCTTTTCGCAAGGTAGCTACCACACAGATACACTGCACATTGTAGTGTACACTGCGCATGACAGTGTACCTACCATCTGTAGGTACCTACATGCAGAGGTCCGTGCCCTGGGCACGAAAGGGGGGTGGGTCCCCCTACCTTTACTTTTTTTATATTAAATTAAAACTTTGATAAAGTGCTTTTAATATTAGTTTTTTTAAAATTTTTTTTTTGCTTTTATATTAAATTTAGTTTGTATTAAAATTAGTTTTTATTTTATATTAAATTAAGTTTTAATAAAATAAGTTTTAGTTTTTTTTTTTTTTTTTGGCAAAAATTTATATTTATATTAATATCAAAACTAGTTCAAAAAGGGCTCTCGGAGAAAAGAACCAGTGAAGAAAAACTCCGTTCGTTACCCGTATTTACAAAGCAGAGATAATTTGCACAACAGTTTGAAATAGTTTGATGATAGAAGGACAAAATTGTCCAAAAACACAGAGTGAATGTATGCAATAATTCATGACCCGTGCAAACCTAACTACCCAATCCACTAGGGTTGGATATATACAAATATTTACAACCCATTACAAGCAAAAGAGCCTACCCGAACCATAAAGGGGTGAATATATGCAATAATTCACGACCCATGAAAAAACATTTGATAACTAGGCAGGAAGCTACAAATAAGCTAAATTTCCAAAACTGCTACCCTGCCAAAGTACACAAAAAAACATTGTCCCAGTGGACAAAGATGTTTATCAAGAACATATAACATGTCTGCAAAAGAAGAAGCTAGTAAACATCATGTATTAATGTTGCCCCAAGAAATCTGAACCATCCAGCAGGTGGGCTGGAGAAGAGAAGAACAAGCTGGACCAAAGCCTATCTGCATCACCCTGCAAAGAAGAACCATCAAGCATAAAATCTACAAACTGGCAAGAAGGAGAAAGAGCCCCTCTATTTAGCTCTGAATCTAGATTCAATGAAGGGACTGGTGAATCAAGCGGAGCCACCACAGAGTGTCTTCCCCCAATTGTAGAAGAGGAAGAGGCATCTTGAGGAGGCCCAAAATAGCATATGTTTTAGTAAAAGCCTTCCTTCAAAATGCAATGTCCACCACATTCCTGTTAGTAGTGAGATCCAAAGGGCCAATAGAAGATGAAACAATAGAATCCTCAATTGCCCCATATATGCGAGCAAATTTATTAGAAGATAAAAGCAACTGACGAGGAAAGATATCCCTGACAAAAGCCTCACTGTTCCATAAACTATAACCTTGAATAGCAGCAAGCGGGTTATTATTTTCAATGAACTTAGGCCGAATGAACACATTTGCCACATGAAACAAGAGTGACCAAGATTGAGCAAGATCGAGCAAGATCAAGGAAATTAGAATAGAAAATAGATATAATCTAAGAAGGAAAGATAATCCTTTTTGATCATGGAGAGAGGACAGACTCCCTAGTTAATCTTCGAACAAACCTTCTGCAATTTGCACAGTGAAACTGAAACATATCATCAAGCATAGAATTTGATATTTTACCTTCAAACAATAACTCAAGCTCAGCCGATAGAAGAGACACCTGCAAATTGAGTGGCTTATACTCATCAACAAAGTTTGAAGGAGCCATTAACATAGGAAAAAACCAGAGCAGATGAAATATGAAGAAGAGACAAGATCATATAAATGAAAAACTTTACCATTGTGAAAATAAATATGCAAATAGAGGAGGATCCGATCATGAATAATAGAACGTACTCAAATAATAATCAAATCCAAATGAATCTAGAGCACGAACCATCAAAGATAATGAATAAATAACCCTTTATAACTATGATCAGCCGAAAAATAAAAATCTCCACAAAGTACAATCGAAAATGATTACACAAAACAATATATTGAGCTAATGATAGCTAATAGTACTATGATCTCTCGGCTAGTCATATATATAAAGGATATTGACATAGGTGACATCAGAAACATGACATAACCACCCTCCACATACTTCAAAGAAAAAGGAAGTGACGGCATAATAGATCATTACCAAGTACAAATGTTCAAGATAAAAAATAAATGAAAATCTGAACAAATCCGTAAATAGAAATCTAAGGCACGAGCCACAACAGATGTTAGAATATACATTAATAACCATGAATAAGCCAAAAGATCGAGATCCTCACATAGTATAGAGAAATTGATTAAAAAGACACTCAATTAAGCCATATTTAAAAGAGGGAGTTATCACAAACATAAGACCACGCCACAATATCTGCAAGAACAAATATTAATAAAAAAAAAACATGTCAACTATTACCCAAACCGAAGGTCCAAATAGAATAAACAAACCCTCACAAAAAGATTACTTACATAGATGATTCAGAATAAAGATGGATGAGAATTGGGAGAAACAAAATCAGAAGGATATAATATAGAATGCCCTTCCGATCCCAACTTGGATAAGGCATCTACTAGATTATTGCCTTCCCTAAAAGTGTGTGAAATATAGCATTGATCAAAAGAATCTAGAAGAATCCAAATCTTTTGTAAAATATATAAAATCTTTCGAGAAAAAGCTTTCCTGGATATATAGGCATTAATAATTACAGAGGAATCTCCCTCAATATGAAGAAGTTTATAGTTCATATTTTTTGCAATAGTATGGCCAAACAACAAAGCCAATGCTTCAGCAATATTATTTGTCCCAGAGGGGATGGGATGAGCCTGAAAACATAAGATGGATCCCAAAGAATCTCGAAGAGCAAAACCAATACCTGAGACACCCGGATTCCCTTCGGATGCCCCATCAAAGTTTAATTTAATAAAATTATGTTGGGGAGGAGACCACTTAATTTGGTATCTAAAATCTGATACATCTTTGGCAACCAATGGGAAAGGAAGAGAAGGGAACTTTAAACCTTTAAATTTTTTAACAACAAGCTTATCCCATGATGTGAACACACGATTACTAGAAAATTTACAACAATAAGCATTAACTACCTCAATAATAGATCGTTCAAGAGTAGAAATAACAGATTGAAAAGATGAGGGTTGAGAACGAAAAATTCTTTTATTCCTTTCCCACCATACTGACCATAAAACCAATGACGGGATAATAATCCAAATACAAGAAAACATTGATTTTTTATTAAGAATAGGCCAAGATTGAAAAAGATCCCTTAAGTTTGATGGAAGGGGCATAGAATATTCTAACTTTTGTAATGCAAACTGCCAACATGAAAGGGCCAAAGGACATTTTAAGAAGAGATGATCAACAGATTCCATATCTTGATTACACACAACACATTGAAAAGGAGCTGAGATATTAAGCCTAGCCAATCTATCACTAGTGAGAACCCTTTTCTTTAAGGCTAGCCAAGAAAAGCAGCCTGCTTTTGGAAGAATAACAGAATGTCAACAAAAGGAATAAGCTCTATGTCTTAAAGAATTATGATTGAAAGATTGGAGCAATTCATATCCTTGCTTGACAAAATATGACCCATTATCAGACGGAGCCCAAAAAAGAAGATCAGGAGAACTGGATAGGAAAACCACCCTTTCAAGAAAAAATTTATTAACACTAGAAGCCTTTTGATTATCAATAGCCAGATCATGAAAATCTTTCCATAGCACAAGACCAGAGTAAATATGGACTACAAAAACATAATTGATTAAAAAGGGGCCCCAAATGTTAGTGGCAATATCCCAAACATCATTAAAGAAATCCAAAGAGGACAAAGGAGGACATCCATTCCATGAATCAAGCCAAAATCTAACCGATTCACCATTGTGAACTTCCCAAGAAACCTGTGAAGTGATAATATGCCTAGATTTCATCATAAAATTCCATATAGCAGACCCTTTAGTAGGGTCTAGAACTGAAATAACCCTAGAGGGATCCAAATTATCCAAATATTTCTATTGCATCAATTGGCACCATTTGAGATGAGGATTAGAATACATCTTCCATACTAGTTTACCACCAAAAGCTAAATTTCTATTGGATAGATCATGAAGACCCACTCCACCTTTAGAGTATGAAAGGGACATGTCTGAGAGGGAAACAAGGGGAATCTTCTTCTGGCCTGACATATTAGTTGTCCACAAAAAGTCTCTAATGAGATTTTCAATTTGAGCAAGAACTGATTTTGAAGCTTGCAAAACTGAAAAATAATAGTTTGGAATAGCTGAGAGAACTGATTTAATAAGTAAAATCCTCCCTGATAAGGACAACCATCTAGCTTTCCAAGCTAAAATATGAGACTTAATATGATTAATAACTCCTAGCCAATAAGAAAATTTATTTTGGCCCATAAAGAAGGGAATACCAAGGTATGATGATGGGAGCACATCATGAGAGAATCCTAGAACACTAACAATCTTATCTGTCAACTTAGAATCCATATAAAAGTATACATTTTTGACTTTTGTGAATTAATTTTTTGACCCAAAGCTTGAGAATATACATCCAACACCTTCTTAGTTTGCTTTGCCTCCAAAATGGAGGCTGAACCAAAAAGAAGAGTATCATCAGCAAACAAGGAATGAGTGACATAAATAGATGTATTATGAATTTTGACACCCAGCCAAGAGTTAGATAAATGACACTTACTAATAAATCGACTAAGAGCTTCAGCCATCAAAATAAAAAGACAAGGGGAAAGGGGGTCACCTTGCCTAATCCCCTGAGAAGAAGGGAAATAACCAATAGGGATCCCATTAATTATAATAGAGAAATGAGCACCTGAGATGCAGGCTTGAACCCACTTGCACCACTTTCTAGAGAAACCAAACTTTAAAAGGACCTTTATTAAAAAAGATCAATTCACTTTATCATATGCTTTCATCATATCCAATTTAACAATAAATGAAGGAGTAGAGGATTCACAAATGGAATGGAGAGTTTCATGGGCCAAACTAGCTCCATCAATTGTTTCCCAACCTGGGACAAAACCCCCTTGTTCAGGAGATATAATCTTGGGGATCAGATGCTGCAATCTTAAATAGATTACCTTCGTAATGATTTTGTAGATAGTATTACATAATGATATAGGTCTGAAATCTACAAAGGATTGAGGATTATCATTTTTAGGAATAAGAACAATGTTCATAGCATTAAAATTTTTCAACATAACTGAATTTTTTCTCGATTCTTCCAGGACAGCTAAAAGATCATGACAAATAACATCCCAAGTTTTCTGAAAGAATAAGGCCGTGAGTCCATCTGGCCCAGGAGCTTTATCTGAAGAAAAAGAAAAAACAACTCTTCTAACTTCAAGCAAGGTAAAAGGAGCCATTAAAGACAGATTATCAACAGGCCTAATCAAATTAGGAATAGCATCAAGGATGCAATCAACTTTTTCGTGATCAACTTGATGAGGATAAGATGGAGAAATGAGATTAGAAAAAAATCTAACGCCTTCCTCCTGAATACCTTTCTCATCAGAGATTAGGTTCCCCAAATCATATTTAATAGAAAAAATAGAACGAACTGCTTTTCTATGCTTAGCTGAAGCATGAAAGAATTTTTTATTGTGGTCACCAGCTTGGAGCCAAAGTTCCCTAGATTTTTGTCTCCAATATTCTTCCTCTCTAGCACATAATTCAGCCCAAGACTCCTGAAGATTTTTCTGGGTAGAAAAGGATTGGAAATCTAAACCATTAGAGATAATATGTTGATTAAAATCAGCAAGCTCCTTTTCCACCCTAGCTTTCTCTTGAAAGATATTTTTAAAAACATTAACATTCCATGCTTTAATTAGATTCTTGATATATGAAAGTTTCTTGTAGAATTTAAACACCATTGTACCATCCTCACATGGGGCTGTCTTCCACCACTGGATAAGGAGAGCATGAAATGAGGGGTGTCTAAACCAAACAGATTCAAATTTAAAAGAAGATCTAGGCAAGGGAGGAGCAAGGCTAGAAGAGAAATCTATAGAAAGTTGAATTAGAAAATGATCAGATTCTGAGAAAGGGACAATCTCAACCACCATTAAGGGATTATCCAACTTCCAATTCTAGGAACACAAAAATCTATCTAGTCTAACAACAATCTGACAAAAGCCAACTCTACGGTTAGTCTAGGTAAAAAGACCATTCTGCAGGAGAATATCAGAGAGATCATTATCGAGCACAAATTATTAAAATCAAATATGGTCCAAGGAGGGGGAGAAATTCCCCCTTTTTTATCATTAGGACCTAAAATGGCATTAAAATCACCTGTAATGACAAACTTAGACTCAGAATATTGTTGGATCAGGGATGTAAGAGATTTCCATAGATGGAATTTATCCAAAGTTGAAGTGGGGCCATAAACATTTATGAGGAAAAATGATTTATTGAAAAAATTGACACAAACAAACTGCCAATTTGATTCAGACTGTAAAGGCTGAATAGAAACCACTGAGCTTTTCCAAAGAATAGCCAAACCACCAGAGGCCCCAACTGCAGGCATAGGAACTGATTGCCAACCAGACCACTTACCCATAGTCAAATTGAAAGAGTTCAAAGACAACTTAGTCTCCTGAAGAAGTATCATATCAGCATGCACAGAATTAAGCCTGTCTTTAATCCTGTGTCATTTTTCAGAGGTATTCATGCCTCTGACATTCCATGACAAAATCTTCTTTGAGGGCAAGGAGAACCTTTAGTTCTCCTCGTTGATCTTTTAGATGAAATTGAAATTCCATCCAGAGTGGATTGAAGACCAGCTTGAATTTCCTCAAGGGCTTTAGCAGCATTGGATTTTCTACCCCTTGGTTTAGGAGTTTTCACAATAGATAACTAAGAAAGTGGAGTCTGAACAATGGATGATTTATCAACATCCACTTGAACCAACTTATCCCTTTGAGGGAGAGATAATTGTTCAATTTTTTGTGAAGGACTAAAGTCCTACTGAATATTATTATGATCATCTATTTCATTAGAGACCTCATTTGGAACAATGACCTCTAAATTACCAAGAGGAGGGGAAGAAATTTTATCCTTAGAATCAAGATGCTTAAAATCAACATGACTTTCAGGCTGAGAAATACCATTAATCCTTGCACTTATAAAATCTAGAGAGTGATCAGCAACTGCTGAGGCTACTTCTGTGGACATAATCGCAACATGTTCCTTAGTAATTTCAGCAATCTTTAAGGGGTTTTTTGAATACATCAAAGCATTAATAATAGGATCAAGAGTTGCTATATTAGAAACCAAGTTAGGAACTTGAATACCCAGCTGAGAAATATCAAAAGACAAAAGAAAAGAACTAATAAATGAGAGGTATATCTTTAATACTTTTGCAAAAGCTTCATACAAATGATAGAAAGAAGTGACAGGAGGTCGATAAAGCACCAAATCAGAAGAGGGACATTCAATGGAAGATTTAACTGTATTAAACAAAAGGCCATTATTCTCCAATGGAGGCGATTTTAATAAATCTAAATTTGAGACATCAGAACACCCCTTATCCAGAGAACAATCAAAAGATTGTTTTTGAGCAGAAGAGAATGTATGAACAACTGACTGTTTAGAAATCAAAAAACATTTCTCAGGGAAGGAAGAATGATCCTTACAAATAATGAGATTAGAGCAATTAGGATCTTTACATTGGTTTGTGAAATGACCCAACAAATTTTCATATGCTGAAACTAAATGAGTGTCTTGAATCAAAATTTGTTGCTTCTAGGAACCCCATTTAGAATGCAGAAGAATACATTTGGGGAAAGGCCTCCGAGTGTCAAGGAATAGACAAACTCTAATAGATCGATGCAATTCCTCATGAGGAGTTAAATCATGCTTAATAAACTCCCCCAATTTATTCGAAATGGCTTCAACAATATCTAGATCCCTGTAGTCCAAAGGCATAGCCAGGAGTTCAATCCAAAAGGGCAAAAAGGGACAAGCTGAATCATTCAAACTAAAATTTAGAGCCCATTCTGATAGGCCAATGCCAATGCCATTACAAAACTAGTAATTAATGCGCAAAACATTACTATGAGAAACCAAGGAATCAAATATTGCAATGAAGAAATTGGAAGCATGATCCAAATAAAACAAATCTTGAAGTCCTTTCCAATTCTGAGAAGCCCACGAACGAAAAATCCAAATAGGAAAAAAAGACCAAAGCCTACCAATAATTGCATGTTCAGACATATACTTTACCTGAGGCTCCAGAATACCATCAGAGAAGTGGGCAACAAAATCAAACCTTTCCGCAGACTTTTTCCCCAATCCAGCCATCTTCTTAAGGTAAGAATTTTTCCCCGAACCATCCATCTTACTAGGGTTACACATAGCCCGATGATTGAAGAAATCCCATTGGGGATGAACAGGGATATTGTTTGGAAAAGAAACAAAGGGGGGTTGAGATGAAGGGAAGTTAGGGTTACGAATGGGAAAATTATTAGGAGTTGAAATGAAATGTGGAGCTCAGACTAGTATATTGTTAGGCCAGGAAAGAAAAGGAGGCATAGGGTTAGACGGGAGAGGCAAAAAATGAGAGGGATGATGAAGATTAAAACCCTGAAACTGATGATGATAGGGTGGATTACCAAATTCATTTTGCTTCAAACTGGAGCCACGAAAACCAAACTTAGCCCTCTCGGTAGCCAAACCAAACCTTCTACCAGATCCAATCCTTGAAGCCGCTTGAGCATGCCTACCAGCTGATGCACGATTAGGGTAAGGAACCCTCGACGAAACTGCACGATTCTTCCTTGCTGCCGCTCTCTCGCTCGCTCGCTCCATTTTCAATTTTGCTAATTTGCTCCCTCAAAATGGCAGAGCCTCGGCAAAAAAATTAGTAGTCTCTTTGTCAAAATGGCATGCCTCTCTTCACAAAATCTATGACCTTCAAACAATGTCACAAGTCTCCCCTCTTTTCACAATTTCGGGCCTGTCTGCTGCAAATTCGGGCCTGCACTTTTCAATAAGTTTTAGTTTTATATTTATAATGTTTTCTAAATTAAATAAATTTAATTTAGGATTTCTTTGTTGAAAGTTTTATATTTATAATATTTTCTAAATTAAATAAATTTAATTTAGGATTTTATTAAATGTTGTGAATTTTATATATACATATTGTATATATTTAAATAGAATATATTTGTATATATATATAAAATTTATTAATTATTAAAGTGAAATTTAGATTTTTTAAACTTGTGGAATGAGTTTAAATTGGAGAAGTTTAATAAATTTTTATATAAGAGAAAATGCTAAGATAAATCATTTCTATTTATATACATTAAATTTATCATTAGCTTATGCTATTAGTTTTTAGATGTGTTAATCTAAGGTTACATATAGCTAAATATATGTTTACATTAGGATATACTTTTCTCATAATACATTTATTTTCAAATGATCAATTATTAAAAATTGAAGTGCATGTAACAAAATTGGGCATTTTTATTTTGTTAGATCCCGAGGAAGTCTATAGGGAATATTCTTTTATTTATGGCATTATCTTAATGTTTATGTTAAGTTTCTCTTAACAGATTTATGCATCTATACATGGATTCAATTATGTTTGATATGGGATGTAAATGCTTATGGTTATCTTTTAGTTCATTATGATGCAAATGTTGTTTTCTTCATTCCTGAAGTGTCTTCTTGTGCTTATTATGTTGTCAGGGTACTAGAAGACCTAGGGGGAAAATGGAGGCTGGGGTATGAGTCAGTTGGACATGTTTTTAGTATTATATTTTGATGTGTGTGTATTCTGATTATACCCTGATTTGACCATATGGGCTCATGATGCTTTGTATTTTGTTTATGGTATCTTTGTAATCATTTCTAGTTTTTGTGTGTGAAACTGGATTTGGAATTACCTGGTTGTATAACTGATTTGATCTATGTGAGATTTGTGAGCCTAGGGTAGTTTACCTAGATTTGTAGTAGGGGGTGGCTTGGAATAAGCGCTGGGGCCCACAAGTGGCTGCCAGTATCACTTATTGTAAGTATTTATAATCAAGTGATAACTTAATATAACATTGAGAGATATTAAAATGAACCTAATAAGATATGCTACCTCACTCATGCTTGAGTGCTAGTATAGACTAATATGGAGGATGAGATGATGCTTGCCGCCTTTGAAAGGTGTGTGTTTGGCATAGTTAATGGCTTCATCTGTATGAGAGGTCATTGATACTATGTATGGTCACTTGAGTTCTGGGATCCAGAGTGATTACTAGGATGAGACTCAAGGATTAGACGTACATGATGACACCTTCCTATGTATAGTCTAGCTATTGTACAAGTGTCAGATGCCTCTGATTAGTGAGTCTTACCTATCACTATGCTTGTTCACCTTGAGTTGGAGAGCTTTTAGGATCCTTTCCTTAGCTTGTTCTATTTGATGTTTTTTATCCGAGTGGGATCTGTTGTTATCTCCCTAGCATGGTTGGAGTGGACCATTTATGTTCACGAGGTCGGGTGGTAGTGATTCTTTTATCATTTGAGATTCAGACATTCCTGTACCAGTGTTGGATGATCCTTGTGGCAGTTTTTCCTTCTTGATCTTCATTGATGGAGTTGTGTTCTTCTTTCTCTTCTTCATTGTGATCATGTATCTTTGTATCAGTTATTCAGAGATATCATGTGTACTTATTTTTGGTTATTGTATTACATACCTTGTGACGTGTAGTGGATATAGATTTATGGATACCTTATGGTACCAGTTGTATTTATGTTATCTTATATGTGATGTTCCTTTTATCTTTCATATTTTTATATGAGTTTTGTAATTGTGCCTAATCTAAACTAATTAATAAATGCTAACGTAATCTTCATCGAGAAACCCTTGAGAGTTGTAACCTGTGTGTTGGTTGTTTGTATTAATGTGAGTAAATGGTAAATGCTTCTACATTGATGTTTATCTTGTATGTTAACTTTAAAAAAAATTATTTTGCAAACTTAGATGCATGTTTAGGTTAAGTTCTCCTAGGCTCCCTGGTTGGGCATTACATCCAACATCAATTTCTTGAGCTTCCATAGGGAGTTATCCTGACCCTTCTTCAATGTGCAATTTTTTGACTTGACTTGACCCTCCTACTTTAGCTTGTCCTTCACCTTCTTTAGTTTTATGATAATATATCAATGTAGCTTCACAATTTCTTTGTTCAATACCAGGTGACCTTTTTCTTGTAGATTTACTTTGTCTTCCCTTCTTGTTCCCCATTTCTCCTCTCCAAAAAATGTCTTCCACAAGATCACCAATAAAAATTCTCTTCTTCAAAAAATAATTTGATCTAATATTTCTCCTCTCCAAAATTAGCTTTTGAAAAAAAATAGAAATAACAATCCTCCTCCAAAAAATGCCTTTGTAAAAATTGATCACTAATAGAAAAAGAAATAGAAAAAGTGAATTAATTTATTGCAATTCAGTAGAAAATAGAAAGAAAATGTTTTTGGTTTATACCATTCTTAATTTTTTTACAAAACAAATTCATAACTAGCCGACCTACTTCTCTCGAAGTAGGCTAGGAAAAATTCCAGCGGGGTGTTTCTCCACTAGAATTTTCACATGAGGGTCTTTGCATGAAGACCCTCAGGTGTCTTCACACGAAGGTGGTCTTCGCACGAAGGTGGTCTTCGCTCGAAGAACCCTAAATTGAAATTTTGTCCTTAGATAAAAATTGAACTACAAAAAATGGCCTTTCAAGGCCTGGGACAAGGACCAAATAAGATGGTTTTTTCAAACATACAATGTCAAATGATGCTATTTAGAACAATTTTTCTAATGAATATAATTTTAATACATATTGAGTTCATTATCACTTTTAAATATTACTTTAACTAAACATAGGTTGTTTGGTCATTCAACACCTGTCTCTTCAAGACTTCGAAAAAAATAGTAAATTACAATTTTTTTTTAATGAAAAATATGTAGGAAAAGAGTATTTATGTTACCTTTCTATTAAAAAAAGAAAAAATGAATTTCGATAGACATAGATCAAGTTAGAGTGATCCAAGTGACCTTATGTCTAAATTACAGTTATTGTCACTTTAAAACTTAATAAACTATGAAATATTGACCCAAAATGAATGAAACCAATTGCATCTTTTAGATATTGAAGTTACAAATATAATCTCAAAAAAATTACATTATTATCATATTTTAAAAAAAAGTTATGCTAATCCAAGTGAGAGTAACTCGTTAAAAACACCATTTTTTCACGCAAACCACTTTCTAAAGGAGAAGAAAAATTGAATTTAAATTAATTTTAATTTTAAAAAATAATATATATTTAGAAACTAGAAAGAAAAATCTAAAAGACTCTAGTTTACATGCTTCAAATTCCTAATAGTTTTGCAGCAACAGGTGTTTGAAAGTGGAGTTTCTTCTCAAAATGTTGATCTCTGTGTCAAAGTTGGCCAAAAAGTGGGACACACTATTGTAGGACCACCCTATTATCTTTCTTGGAGGCTTTTTCAAACTATGAGATTAAGCATTGCTATTGAGAATCTAATACAATTGCTAATATCTTAGCAAGTAAAACAATTGACGATCACAATAATTTACAAGAGGTTGACGAAACTACCATTTTGTCACTTCTTGTTGGTAAACTGGATTAATGTTTTCCTTATGGCTCTAGATTAGGGTCTTAATGAATTGGGTGATTGTTCACTTCTAATATTTGGCATGTCTTTAGCAATTCTAAAAATGGCCTTTTTCAGAATGCATTTTCATGATTACACAGAGAAAATTGCAAGTATTTTCTTGATCCGTAATGATATGTCTTTGTTTGGCTAACTCCTAATGATACATTTTTAGCACTTTATGTGGATGTTTTTATACTGCATCCCTTACTTTCATGTGGATGATTTTCTCTATAAATTTTTATTGGTTCATATTCTGGACATGGGCCTTTTTCCTATTATTGGTATTATTGATTTTAAATTGCTGGCTAATCCTTGTATACATGATGTTTTTGCTCTTATGAGACTTTCTTTGTAGGTAGGGGATATTGATTTCATCACTTAGGAATATGTTTGTATGATGCCTTTATTGGACTGTCTTACATATGTTGTTTTGTTTGTATGGATTGGGACTACTATATGAGTTGGTTTGGATCATGAGAAATTACATGTATCAGATTCAAATTCTGTTATGGGGGGTCGTGTCTATTTTGTAGACAATTTTGTATGGGGGTTAATGCAAATACTCTCATGAGTATATGTTGTATTGGCTAGATCATAGGTTTTGTTGCTCTTCTCTTGAATTATTTGGATTGGAGAAGTTTGGTCTTTAATTAGGATTTTATGGATTTGGGCAAGACCAAAGGTTATCTTTACCTAGTTCTTTCCTATTGGTGCCCGTTGAACTAGGAAAATTGTAAAATTAATATTATAATCCATTTAAAACAAAATCCCCAAAAATACATTTAAATTCAAAATTTAATTTTATCTCAATTTTGCAATTTTGGAAACTATCCTCAAAATGCATAAAATCTTCGAAAATCAGTTAACTGAAAATTGCTATCTTTCAATTTTTCTATTTCCTAAATCAACTTAGTTGAAAATGGAAACAAGTCCTTTTATCTCATCTTGCAACCAAAAAATTATCAAAATCATTCATAAA
>BSBK01008564.1:0-190000 GCA_027943335.1 Chamaecyparis obtusa | reverse complement strand
CTTAAAAGATTATCTTTCTAAACTTATGAGATAAGCAAAGCCTCAAGACATAGGATTTCCTTATTGTTTTAATTTGAAAATTGTTGATCATATAAATAAAACAATAATTTTGTTAACTATCTATAATTCTTATTAATAGAAAAAGAGTTATTTCACTTAAAGAAATTAAACTCAAAATCAACCAATACCACTATTGCATATATAAATATTCCAGCACCTTCTTACTATGCCAAGTCATTTTTAAGTATCCAAAAGATAATATTTCTTTTTATCTAGTGTTAATTTATATTAAACAAAATAACTATGTTTCTAAATATTCATACTCTATTACAATTTGTGGTAATTGTTAAATTTAGAAATTTCTAACAGACAAAGTTAATTACATATAATTTCTATGAACCTTAGCCAACTTCAAGATTTTAATATGATTCTAGAGGGGAATAAAATGTATAAAATGTTCTAGTTATGAGAATCCAAAAATATCCAACAATTTATGGACAACTACATTTGAGACTCTACTAGATAAATATCTAGCTGCTTATAAATTTCAATAAAATAACACTGACTTAAAATAGCTATAACTTTCACATACGTAAACCAAATTAAAAACTTAAATATGTTTTGGAAAGGGGAACATGTGAAGAAGAGAAATCTGGAATTAATTTTTCAAATATCATAACCAAGTGTGAGTAGATTTCTCTGCAACAAAACTCACTTATTTAATTCGAGAGGTAATTCATTACAATGTCTAAAACATAAAGAAATAGTGCTCAATAAAATTAACTTATTAAATTACACAAATTAACCATAAGAGAGAAACAATTACTAAATTATCAAAATCAACATAGAAATCCTTTCTCACATAGTATAAAGCATAATTCCTCTTTAGATAGAAAACACATAGAAGACAATAATAGCAATGAGGACAAGTAAACAAGTAGAAGGATCATCTCCAGGATAGATCCTACTTGGAGTCCTACAAAGCAATAATTATTGGAGAGAGGAAGATCCAAGCGGTCTCATCCCAATTCAATCACTTCTTTAGACTCCTGCAAACAAACTCCAGCCTCTTCAGAAAGCAATCTAATTCATGATCATCTCAGAGAATAATAAATTCTTTCTTCTCAAAATTATCGCTTTATTATTGTATCCAAAAAAATATGGCCTCTCATTAAATCCAATTTCCTATCTCCACTCCCCTCTCACACATGAATCTCTCATGTAAATAAATTTGAGGGAGTAGTTGCACAGAAAAATCAACCGATGCAAGTATCCCAACTATCTATTAGTTAATAGTTTAGGATAAATATAATTAGTAGATCTATTCCCCCTGAAGGGATAAATAATATTAATAATATTTTTAGATTTATGTCCCCTTAATTCAAGGAAGACAATAGATAATTTAATTTTAAGAATAAATTTACTAAGTTACTTAACTAAGGTAATAGAATTTACCAAACATATTTACCATCCATGAAAATAACATAGTTTTATTATTATCTTATAATAATTTCCTTTACACATATAATTATATAAATATATATGTAATCATAGGCATATGTGTGCACCCATATGCTTATGTGTACATATACCATAGTAAGACATATTATTACTAATATTATAAATATTTATTTTATTATGAATATTATTATTTTAAATCAAATACATTATAATTTGAACCCACTTACTAATTCATATTCTTCACAAAATATAATAGTGATATATACTAGGTAACTACTAACATAAGTTGGATTTGACCACTATTATTAAAAGATTATTAATATTATAAATTCTTTATTATTATTGATATTAAAATCACATGATTAAATCACATATTAACTTATTCCTAACAAGATACACTTGTACAAATAAGTAACTACTAATAAAGATAAATTACTAAATCATACTCTCAAATGAACAATAATTCACATCAACAATCTAATAAAAATTGAACATACCATGAAGACCATTAGAGCTACCATACTCAAAACCTCAAACTCCAAAAATGCAAGAAGCAAGCAACACACTCCACATAATCTAACAAACTAAGATAACATGATAATTCACTATCAACACAAGGATTGACTCAAAAAAATCCGCACCTAAGGGACATAAAAGGGTCAGATGTAGGATTTCCCTCTTGCGGAACCTTGGTGATATGTCCATAACAACAATAATGATCGAGGATTTTGAGGGCTCGCTCAGACCTGTGGGGACCAGGTGGAGACAATGCCTGGTACTTGAAATCCTGCGCATCGAGAAGAGGTACATGTGCATATATATATATATATATATATATATATATATATATATATATATATATATATATATATATATATATATATATATATATATATATATATATATATATATATATATATACACACAATAAGACATTTGTAAACAAATGACCAGGATCGATACATCATGTGGACCTCAACTAAGTGAGTAACTATGACTTCGTCCTAGAGTCATGAAAACACATCAATAACATATACATTAGGCATGAAACATCACATATATATAATGGTTAGCTTCCAAATCCTTGGGTTAGCTCTTTAAATCTTCATAAGTATATACAAGATGAATGATTTTCAATTTAATAAACAATAATCATACCTGAGTATATCTAAATATTTCATAAGCTTATCATCATAACATAAATGTGAATGCATAGCTCTAATCATCATAATGTAAAATGTCCAAATCAAACAGTCCAAGTATAATCATCAGAGAGGGTGTTACATCCTCCCCCCCTAAGATGGGACTTACTCCTAGAAGTCAGCAAGTTAGAAATGGAAATACATTAGACATTATCTCCTACACACTTTTTAATTGATATCATATGCATAACTAATCCTTGAATCCATGCACTATAAAAAGCATGAAATATATAATCCAATCAATTTTACTATCACCAACAAGGATAACTCTATCTTGATCAAATATCAGTATGAATAGAATTTTCCCTTTACTTAGAAAGTAAGAACCAAGGTAACTAGCTTGAACCACTCAATTTTCCTTGAAACATATCAAGGTGTTACAAATTCCTTCTCTTTCAATACATGTAAATTAAATTTTTACTTGCATCCAACACAACAATATATTTCAATCTAATATAAAACATTGAGCATATCCAAATGTGCCTCATAAACAATCATATGAGTCCACATCACTAGGATTACACATCACAAGGATCAAGAGTGGATATGCCTCTCTAGAAAAACTCTCACTCCAGGATACAATACCAGTCTCTTCTATATCCAAAATCTATAATCAATACCTCACATAGTGGCTTGATGGTGTCTTGGGCCTTTGTCATAAAGACCCTCCATAAAAGTCCATGTGTCATATCCTTTGTTTGTGTAAGGTGGTTAGCCTCCAAGGAACATACACCACACATAGAAGGTAGTGGATACTAGCTACATAACAGCCTTGCATAACCCCCATCCTCAAAGGTTCCTTGCGTCCACTTCCTCGTATACACTCACCAAGTCTACCTCATGTGTCTTTAGTGAGGAATCACAACACAACACAAGACCAACATTACAAAAGGAGATAGTTTAGCCATCAAAGCTCAACAATAATATTAAATAAATAAATAAAATAGAATTATCAATCTCAACAATAAAATAAGAAGAATGCAAGATAACTTTCATAAGTCTTGGCTAAACTATTATAGAAAAAGATAAGAAAACTGCTGGTTTGCACAACTGAAGATAAAATAAATTCATCATAAATTGCACATCACATCACTATGTGACTATATATAGTCACCTCATGAGGAAGGAGGGAACAACTTCCAACTATCGTAATAGACCATCATGTGGTTGGGCCCGGACAACACTACCCACATGGCATAGTGGGTTCACCTTGACAATAATCTTGCATCAGATGGTGCAGAATAAGCATGCCAACCCACCTGACATGACCATACACCAAGTGGAGTAAGCACACTCTAGTCGTATGTTGCATGGTAATGTTCCTTGTGGAGTAGGCACACACAGGACACACCTCACATAAAGATGTCTCTCATAGATCATCTTCATAGCCAGAGGTATACATGGCTTAGGCCCACCCATATGCCTACCACGTCTACAAACTGAGCATCCATGGGTGCCCCTGTACAAGCATGCAAGCATCACCAATATACTCTGCATCAAGTAGGACACAAAATACATAGATATATTGTGCCTTCACGTAATCATGTACGTGGCATCATGTTCTCGAGCTCGGCTTGCTACCATCAGCACATGAAATCATCACCTCACACTATGTCAGAACAATAGTGGGGTGTGGCATCATATTCATTGCATCATGTCAGAACATGTGTGAATACGATATCCATCATAGCATGGGCTAACAAAATCTCCCTCCACATTCTGGACCACATAGAAATGTACATATCCATAAATCATATATCTCCTCATAGAGGTTCATATCCAGTACTGGTATTGTGCTCAAGAACTATGGAAATTAGGATAAACACTTATGAACCAAATGTTTAGGTTTATCATAAGGGGAAGCATAGTTTACTCTTTTCCCTCAAGTAGTGGAAGCTAAGGTCACTTCACGCCACCATTATACATACACCACATAAATACCCAAGGAAATGGTGCTACTACTACCCCTCCACATACTAAATTACCAACACTCATGGGTTGGCACTCAGTAGGGTGACAAACAAGAAAGAAATATATGAGTGGTATGGTTCTCCCATACCCTTATCCAAAACATAACTTTTGTGGATGACACTTATATTGCACCACTCCATGGAACTCAAATAATTAATGGTTATACACAACACCCAACATAAGCACTGGCACTGATTTTAACACATTTACAAGGAAGTACACAATAACATCACATAGTATCCATATATTCCAATTTTTATTTTATTTTATTTTCACAACTCACTTTGTCTACCTAGTACAAAATACTAATGACATACTTAATCACATTTCACCTCCTTATGGGAATATGCCAATATCCAATGTACACATATCAATCTTTGCCATTCCCATAATATGAAACAATAACATCTATTTGCAAGATGACTTTAACTTATATAAAATAAGGCACAAGGAAAAATGATACACTATATTTCTTCAAGAGTCATCAAATCAACACATATTTGTTTAATTAAGGAGAGGAAACAATAAACTTGTACTATGTACATTTATTAGTCACATAATAAATTCACAACTAATCATTATAAACCATTATGGACATTTACTTTTCATCCAATTAGGGACACTAAGAGTGGACCAAGTATCATCTTTTCAAACAAATGAATTAGCTAGGTACTTTCATTACACATGATAAATCCCTCCAATAAAAACACAACACACCATATAGACATTTCAAGAGACTAGTTTTCACTAACATAATGACTTCAATACTAATAAGCAAATACATTGAATTCTCAATTGCCTAATATTGCAATTTGGGGAGGATAATCACATCATTACTGGACTTACCATAGCATTCATATTTCATCTAAATAAAATAATTTTAGAAAGATAGTCAAGAAAATATTACATCATCCCTACCTATTCCTTCAATAATTGTACCAAAAGAACACATATTCCTTTCATTATGAAAAAATCCTAATTTCATCTCTATTGTTAATTCCTACATAGGCTTATAGTCACAGATGAACCTTAGGTGTTTTAGTCAAGAATTTCCCAAATCAGCAAATTAAATCATATTTTTACTTTATAGAGATAACATCATTTGATGGTCATTCATCATGAATAGAGAAGAGATATTTATTTTAATTTGTGGTTATTATTATCAAATAAACCTAATGTAATTTCATGTAAACATTTATGTGTTATAAAAAAAAAATCAATCATGCATCATGTCTCATTATCATTTGCATATAAATCCCAAGAGAAATACTCACAATGTTAATTTAGCAGGTGTTCCCCACTATTTGTAATTCTTCAACAACAACATGACCAAAAGGATTAACCAAGAATTCCAATGTTGCAACATAATTAATAAGGTCTTAAATTCATGTTTTGTACAAGGATTTGTTTTTCAATTCTATTCTAAAATAGGGAAAAAGAAAGAGAGAGACACAATATTTCAGTCCTTACAATAGCCTATAATATGTATGCAGTAACTTCATCATTTGAATCTATAATAAGGAGAACTACCATGGTAACATCATTAACTAGATTCATTGATCACACATAGCTATTATGATATTTAAAATAGAATAAGGTGTTAAGCCTTTTCAAGTCAATCAAGCAACCTATAATCGCTATAACAAGAACTCGTGATGACAAGTTTTAGAGGAGAAATGGTTGGCTACTGTCAACACTTATGGTACAAAATAACTTATAATACTAATTGGAGTCTTTCTAGGAGTACAACAAAAAAGGTGACATAAAATATGAGGAATTAATTAATATTTATTTACTAGAAAGATATTCACTATTTGAGAAAGTACTTAAGAGGCTCATTCATTATTTCTAGAATGCAAAATATAAGTAATTTATGTAAGACAACCTAATCTTAGAAGAATGGGTACACTTTTTAAAAGAAATACTATATCACGAATACCGAGAACATAGTTCCTATATCTAGGATCTTATCTGATAATGATAAACCAAAATTAAACTATGCAAAATATTGAGCAATAAGTGAGCTAAGAGTCCCAGAGTTCCCAGTGTAGAAACCTAGGGCTCTGATACCAGATGTAATGCCCCGCCAAGGAACCCTTGGCTCAAGGACATTATACTCTTTAAGTCATACCTAATATTTTTTTTAAAAATAAAGTAGCAGAACATAATCTAATTTGATTTATTTCATGTTACTAAAAGTTAAGAGAATAAAGAGATTATACTACTTGTCTTGCTCAATTAACAAATTATTAATCTTGCATACTTGAATATTGCTAACTTTCTTTTACATGATGACCACCATGTCCAACACCTGTAACTACACACATGTCTAAACAACTAGATGTAAACATTAGATATATTCTTTCATAAATAAATGCTTTATTAATAGCTTAGCTATGAGAATCATTATTAAGAAGAAGTGAAATCATTGCATTATAAACTTAAAGACAAACCCTAAGGTACTAGACCTAAGCCTCAAGGGCTCATCATCGATGGCCTTGCCTACGTTCATGCTCAGAGACTTCATAGTTTGACTCTGCCCATTCTAGACTATCTATTTATAAAATCAAGAAAGTGGGTACGCAACCCTTTCTAGGGCCCTATTCCCTAGACAATTTTTCCATTAGCTGCCACCCACTTAGGTGGAACCTAAATAAAGTCCTATACTTAATCCATAACTTGATACTAATTCCCCAACTCAAGGTAGAGTTAAAATCATACTATTATAAAATAATATATCATTTTCTTTATTAGGTATCTAGCTTATAAAGTACTAATCCTAAATCATAGCTTACAAGATAAACAAGAAAGATACAAGGGAGGTTTGTCCAACCCTTTTATTATAATTCTAATAGTCATTTCTTATATAATTAAAAATAAAATCAATATCTTTACAAGATTCACCACTAGTAATAATTATTATTATTATTTTATAATAGTGTGAACTTAGCAACTCTATCCAAATAATAACTCAAAAAATATGACTATTTTATAAGACCTTGAGAAATGAATGACAAATAAATATCCATTATAATATAATGAGTGTACTAAATGAATTATTTACCATATTCATGCAATGAATATTCTTTAAACTATATAGTAAACAATATGTGGACATTAGTTACAAAATTAAAATAGTTAAAAATTAATAGTTTTAAGGTGGAATCAATTTATTAGCACAAGTCTTTAACTAAGAGATTATCTTCCAATAACTTTCAAATTTTTAAGAGATGACTTAAAAGATTATCTTTCTAAACTTATGAGATAAGCAAAGCCTCAAGACATAGGATTTCCTTATTGTTTTAATTTGAAAATTGTTGATCACATAAATAAAATAATAATTTTATAACTATCTATAATTCTTATTAATAGAAAAAAGTTATTTCATTTAAAGAAATTAAACTCAAAATCAACCAATACCACTATTACATATATAAATATTCCAACACCTTCTTACTATGCCAGGTCATTTTTAAGTATCCAAAAGATAATATTTCTTTTTATCTAGTGTTAATTTATATTAAACAAAATAACTATGTTTCTAAATATTCATACTCTATTACAATTTGTGGTAATTGTTAAATTTAGAAATTTCTAATAGACAAAGTTAATTACGTATAATATCTATAAACCTTAGCCAACTTCAAGATTTTAATATGATTCTAGAGGGGAATAAAATGTATAAAATGCCCTAGTTATGAGCATCCAAAAATATCCAACAATTTATGGACAAATACATTTGAGACTCTACTAGATAAATATCTAGCTGCTTATAAATTTCAATAAAACGACACTGACTTAAAATAGCTATAACTTTCACATACATTAACCAAATTAAAAACTTAAATATGTTTTCGAAAGGGGAGAATGTGAAGAAGAGAAATTTGGAATTAATTTTTTGAAAATCATAACCAAGTGTGAGTAGATTTCTCTACAACAAAACTCACTTATTTAATCGAAGAGGTAATTCATTACAATATCTAAAACATAAAGAAATAGTACTCAATAAAGTTAACTTATTAAATTACACAAATTAACCATAAGAAACATAGATAATTACTAAATTATCAAAATCAACATAGAAATCCTTTCTCACATAGTATAAAGCATAATTCCTCTTTTAGATAGAAAACACATAGAAGACAATAATAGCAATGAGGACAAGTAAACAAATAGAAGGATCATCTCCAGGATAGATCCTAGCCGGAGTCCTGTAAACCAATAATTATTGGAGAGAGGAAGATCCAAGCGGTCTCATTCTAATTCAATCACTTCTTCAGACTCCTTCTGCAAACAAACTCTAGCCTCTTCAGAAAGCAATCTAATTCATGATCATCTCAGAGAATAATAAATTCTGTCTTCTCAAAACTATCGCTTTATTATTCTATCCAAAAAATATGGCCTCTCATCAAATCCAATTTCCTATCTCCACTCCCCTCTCATACATGAATCTCTCATGTAAATAGATTGGAGAGGGTAGTTGCACAGAAAAATCAACCGATGCAACTATCCCAACTATCTATTAGTTAATATTTTAGGATAAATATAATTAGTAGATCTATTCCCGTGAAGGGATAAATAATATTAATATGATTTTTAGATTTATGTCCCCTTAATTCAAGGAAGACAATAGATAATTTAATTTTAAGAATAAATTTACTAAGTTACTTAACTAAGGTAATAGAATTTACCAAACATATTTACCATCCATGAAAATAACATAGTTTTATTATTATCTTATAATAATTTCCTTCACACATATAATTATATAAATATATATGTAATCATAGGCATATGTGTGCACCCATATGCTTATGTGTACATATACCATAGTAAGACATATTATTACTAATATTATAAATATTTATTTTATTATGAATATTATTATTTTAAATCAAATACATTATAATTTGAACCCACTTACTAATTCATATTCTTCACAAAATATAATAGTGATATATATTAGGTAACTACTAACATAAGTTGGATTTGACCACTATTATTAAAACATTATTAATATTTTAAATTCTTCATTATTTATGATATTAAAATCACATACTAACTTATTCCTAACAAGATACACTTGTACAAATAAGTAACATCTAATAAAGATAAATTACTAAATCATACCCTCAAATGAACAATAATGCACATCAACAATCTAATAAAAATTGAACATACCATGAAGACCATTAGAGCTATCATACTCAAAACCTCAAACTCCAAAAATGCAAGAAGCAAGCAACAGACTCCACATAATCTAACAAACTAAGATAACATGATAATTCACTATCAGTACAAGGAATGACTCAGAAAATCCCCACCTAAGGGACGTAAAAGGGTTAGAGATAAGATTTCCCTCTTGCGGAACCTTGGTGATATGTCCATAACAACAAAAATGATTGAGGATTTTGAGGGCTCACTCAAACCTATGGGACCAGGTGGAGATGATGCCCAATACCTGCAAGCCTGCATCACCGAGAAGAGATACATGTGCATATACACACACACACACACACACACACACACACAATAAGACATTTGTAAACAGATGACCAAGATCAATACATCATGTGGAACTCAACTAAGTGAGTAACTATGATTTCATCCTGAGTCATGCAAACACATCAATAACATATACATTAAGCATGAGACATCACATATATATAATGGTTAGCTTCCAAATCCTTGGGTTAGCTCTCTAAATCTTCATAAGTATATACAAGATGAATGATTTCCAATTTAATAAACAATAATCATAGCTGAGTATATCTAAATATCTGATAAGCATATCATCATAACATAAATGTGAATGCATAGCTCTAATCATCATAATGTAAAATATTCAAATCAAACATTCCAAGTATAATCATCGGAGAGGGTCTTACATATTTTCAGGCGAGATAGTTTAGTGAGCTATTTGTAATATCTCTCTCACATACCTTTATGATGGAAACACAAGAAAATTGTATTCAAGGGACAAAAAAATTAATTCTTGCAAATGAATTTATGATTGAGACCAAATGAAGGAGTTCGACATTTCAAAAGAAGAAAAGAAGCTAATACAAGAACTTGAGTTTCAGAGGGAGCAGATAGAGGATATGGTTAAATTAACATTTTATAATCTTGGTTGTATTGATTCGAATGGAGTAGTCCATACTAAGATAGATTCTCTAGTGATTAAGAAACTATAATAGTCAAAGGACTAGGAATCATTAATGTCTTTTGGACCTTGTGTAAATCATCAGGAAGTGATGACTTCCAAATGATTATCACTTGTATTTTTTAAAGTTATTGGAAGGTGATGATCTTACAATAACTTGATCTTCTATCATGATGGATGATATTTTGCATGGTGGATTCAGTTCCTTAAATAGGCCACAATCTTGTTTTTTGATAAACATCTTATGATGGCTGAAACATATCATGATAGATAATAGGAATGTTCCTATGGTAAGTATTATTGAGGGTACATGTGCACATTACTTGTTAATATGATTTAGAACAATAGAGAGGGGGGGTGAATTAGTTTTTCTCAGGTCCTGATGTATAAAACAATCTCAAAAACTTTTCCTTAAATCAAATCCAATAACCAAAACAAACTCAGTCATCACTGATTCAATAATAGAAACATACAACAATGTAGTTCACTACCCAGCTGTAACTTAACTTCTAAAACATAGAAATGTTCAAATCAAAACATTCACACAAGTATCAACACCAGGATTTATAGTGGAAACCTAATTTGAGAAAAACCACTTTGTAACATGCTACTATTATTTTCACTCTTCTGAAGTGAGCTCGGTAAAAAGCTAACCCTGTCAAAGGTTACAATACACACTGTCAGGTGTGACCTGGTTAAAGGATTTCAATCACCTTGTTAAAAGTGAGCCTAGTCATAGGACTTACATACACTCTATTAGAATGCAACCTTGTTCAAAGGATTTAACATATGACTGTTAGGTCAACCTCTGTTAAAAGGATTTTGACTGTTACAATGGTTAGAAAGTAGTAGCAATATTTATCTGAAAAAATATACAACTCATTTTGCAAATATCAGATTTGATTCCATACACTAATGCTGGTTTATTGACTTTGAAACTTTTCCATCTCCATCTCTGATCTGCTTGGAACTTTTCTTCAAGCAACCATCACAATTCTCCTTCAGCCTTTTCTACTTAAACAGTTAATAAAACTTTACTCTTCCAGCATTCTCTATTTTCCTCCTCTATACACTTGCATATCCATCATTTCTATATACTTTCCTCAATTAGGTTAACTAATCTTATGCCACTCAATCTCATTCTTAGATCTTAGGGATAGGTTAGATTCATTGAATCTACCCGCTTCATGTTCTTTGGCTTCTCTTCTAGAATCATCTCAAATCTCTTAAAGATTTACAATAAAATGTTTTACAGTGCATTTAATGCTTCCAAACAATCAATAAATAAAGTCAACACATTTTACATCATCCAAGAATTCAACAATGTCGGCTCTAAAATTAAATTCTCTTCAAATATAAAATTGCTGATGCTCGGTCAATACTATGATCAACTACTCGGTCTTCATGTAGAAAGCTCGATCATTACTAAAAATGTTTCCTCGGCTTACACTATCTTCCTCGAAAATTAATTATTGTTCGGTCGACACTATAATTTTTCTCGGCATACACTAACTTGGTCAACACTAACATTACTCAGCTTAAACATGATTTTTCCATTCTTTGCTTGGTCAAGCCTACCAGTTTAGTCTTCAATCTTACTAAGATAAACAATACATTGTCTCATCATTGTGCAACATAGTCAAGTACACTTTGTAGTATCAAGATAACTCAACCTTTCCTTAGGTGCTATTGTTACCAACCTTGCCTATCCCCTTAGCAACACTCAAATAGATATAGTACTTTCCTAAGTAGTAACAGTCTTACCAATTAAGGTTTGACATCAATGGCAATACAACAATTGTTTGAATTGCAGTTTCCAATAATCTCCCTCTTTGGCATTGATGGCAACACAATATGATATCACCTAAATAACACATGGATTAGCAACCAACCTAAAAAATTATCTATCCATTAGAGAATTATTTATAATATCCTTAGCTTCATTCTAATTCAGAATCCTATAAGCCTCACTTTTGTGACTGTCAGAAATATTCAGATCTCCCTCTATCCTGATTCTTCATTTCAGTTCATTATCCTTATCTTCAGTTTCATCAGTTCATCTCACTCTTACCTTTCAGTGTCATGTGTTATCATATCAGTTCATCTCCCTCTTTGAAAAAAATGCCAAAGCAGCAAGTAAAACATACATCCAAAAGATGTAGATAATATCTATTCAGCTCAGTGTTTCTCCCTCTGTCATCTTGCTTATGACTGATTCCTTGTCTTTGCTTCTTTTCACAACTCTATGCCAACCCTAAAGTGTGACAATCTTCTGCATCAATTTGTCAAATATTCTACTATAACACATTTGATGTAGTGCTCCTAGCTAGTCTAGGTAGCCTTAGTTAGGGGAAGAACCTCTAATTGGCTTCTCAAATACTCATGAGCTTCTTTGGGTAAAGCTTTAGTGAATATGTCTACTAATTATTCTTTTGTATTCACATATTCCATTCGGACTTCTTTGTCTTGTACTATTTCTCTCAAGTAGTGATACTTGATTGCAATGTGCTTGGTCTTAGTGTGCATCACTAGATTCTTAGAAATATTGATAGCACTTGTGTTGTCACAAAAAATAACAACATGTTCAGTTATTTCTTCTTTCATGCCTATCAACAATTATTTTATCCATACCAAGTTTGAATAGTTTACTGTAGCAGCAACATACTCGGCATCAACAGTAGATTGGGAAATGCAATTTTGTTTCTTGCTTGTCCAGGAGACTAATCTCTGTCCAAGAAAGAAAGCTCCACCACTAGTACTCTTTCTGTCATCTACATTTCCTACCCAATCAGCATCTGTATAAGCTCTAAGTTCAAATTTGTCATCTTTCTTATAATATGGACCATAGTCAACAGTTCCTTTCAAGTATCTCATAATTCTTTTCACGGCCATCATGTGTGTTTCCTTAGGATTGGTAGAGAATCTTGCCACAATCCCAACAGCTAATGCAATATCTGGTCTACTATGTACAACATACTATAATTTTCCAATCATGGATCTATACAAGGTTTGATTCACTTCTGCAGCATCATCATTTTTAGATAACTTTTGTCTAGTAACCATAGGAGTTCCCATTGGTTTAGCATCTTCCATCCCAAAAAATTTTAGTATTTCATTAACATACTTAAACTATGTAATGAAAATTCCATTCTTCCTCTATATACTTGTAAACCAACAAAGAATTTGATCTCACCAAACATACTCATTTCAAATTCAGTTTGCATTGCATTTGAAAAACTTTTACATAATGTCTCTTGTCCACCAAAAATAATGTCATCCACAAATTTTTTTCCAATAGGATACCTTTACCTTCTTCATCCTTCATGTACAGATTACTTGTGTCATTTGTTCTTGAAAATCCAATCTGTATCATGTAGTTGTGCAACCTCTCATACCATGCTCTGAGAGCTTGCTTCAATCCATATATTGCTTTATTTAGTTTGCACACCATGTGTCTTCTGTCTAGATCAATAAAACTTTCTAGTTGTTCTATGTAAACTTCTTCTAGTATACCATTCAAAATTGCAGACTTGACATCCATTTGATATAACTTGAAATATTTATAAGATGCATATGCAAGCAGAGTTCTTACTCCTTCCAATCTACCTACAGGGGCAAATGTCTCCCCATAATCTATTCCTTCTTCTTATGCATAGCCTTTGCATACCAGCCTAGCTTTGTTCCTAGTGATTTCACCATTTTCATTCATCTTATTCTGAAACACCCACTTTGCTCCTATAACATTTTTGTTTTCAGGTCTCGGCACTAGATTCCAAGTATCATTCTTCTCAATTTGGTCAATTTCTTCATTCATTGCTTGTATCCAGTCTTCATTCTCCAATGCTTCTTTAGTTGTCTTGGGTTCAAATTCACATAGTAGACATGTTGGATCCTTAGTCTTACTTCTAGTCTGAATTCCAGTATTTTTGTCTCCAATTATCTATTCAGGCTTGTGATGTCTTCTTACATATTTTTCCAAAATAGGTTCAACTCCTCTCTCCTCTATTTCATCATGTTCCTCAACAAGATTGTTAGATTTAACTTTTGAATGCTCAACAACCTCTTCCTGATATTCAACAATATTTTCTTGTAGCTTGGCATGTTCTTGTTCTCTCTCGGCACTATTTTCTTGATGCTCGGCAGCATTTGTCTGTCACTCGGCATTGCTTACTTGAGACTTAGCATTAGGTGCAAGTCTATCACTTGCCTCTTCTTCTTCCTCAATGTACACAAAAGATCTATAATCTTCTGGTTCTCTTTTGCTGTCAGGTACATTTCTTTCTGCGTACTCATCAATTTTGACATTCACACTTTCCACAATTTTGTTAGTGTTAGAGTTCAAACACTTATAAGCTTTACTTTTTGTGGAATACCCTATGAATATGCCTTCATCACTCTTAGCATCAAAATTTCCATTCTTAGTGTCTTTTAATATATAGCACTTACTTTCGAAGATTCTAAAGTATTTAATACTTGGTGCATGCCCATGCCATAATTCATAAGGTGTCAGATTTGTACCTTTCTTGATCTGTACCCAGTTAAGAGTGTAGACAATAGTGCTTATAGCTTCTTTCTAGTATTTCTATGCCACATTCTTTTCAATCAACAATGTCCTTGCACAATCCAAGATAGATCTGTTTCTCCTTTTTGCTATACCATTCTGTGGAGGTGTTCTAGGTGTAGACATCTATCTTTTAATTCCTCTATCATTGCAAAATAGATTAAATTCATTTGATGTAAATTCTCCACCTCGATCAAATCTAAGACATTTCAGGTTCCTACCTATCTCCTTCTCAACCTTAGCCAAATACCACTTAAAGAATTGAAAAGCTTTAGATTTTTCTTTTAGAAACATCACATGCATCATCCTAGTATGATCATCAACAAATAAGATAAAGTATCTAGCACCATAGTAACTTTGTACAACCATAGGTCCACAAAGATCAATATGAACCAAATCTAAAATTTTTTCAGAAGTAAAGGATTTGGTCTTGAAACTTGACTTTGTCATTTTTCCTAACTGGCATTCCTTGCACATCACATTCTTAGGTTTCTTCAATCTAGGTAGACCTCTTACCTTTTTCTTCTTACTTATCTCTACCAGATTGTCAAAGTTAATATGACACAACCTTTTATGCCATAACCAAATATCATCAAGTTGTGTAATTAACCATGTTTCTTCAGATAGGTCAAGATAGAACAAATTACCTCTAGTCTGATCTCCATTTCCAATCAATTCTCCGGTAGCATTGAATATTTTAGCTTGCTTGTGATGAAATTCCACTCGGTAACTAGTTTTGTTAAGCTGAGCAACACTTAACAAATTATAATTAAGACCTTCAACCCAACATGCATTTTCACAAGATATCTTATCAGTCAGTTTAATCAAACCTTTTCCTCTAATAGGACATGGTGCATCATTACCAAATTTTACACTTTTACCTCTATAATGATGTAGGGTCTCAAACTTATTTTTGTCACCAGTCATGTGATGTGAACAACCACTATCAATAATCTAGTTATCATTCTTGTTCACATAGGATATCAATGTAGTTTTCTCATCCTCATCAGATTCATCTTTCATTGCAACACAGACTACCTCAATTTCAAAATCATCACTATTAGTGTCAGTTTCTTTTTCAGCAATGTAACAAGATTTCTTAATTTTTCCTTTGTAGCCTTTATTCCATTGGTAGCTTCTGTCATCTTTTCTTTCTTTGTGTTTGCTTTTCCTTTCATCATCTTTATCCTTCCTGTCAGGAAACCTAGCAGTTATATGACCAAATTTATTACATGCAAAACATATAATAGGGAGTTTACCTTTATACTTTCCTTTTCCCCTTCTTAGTCTTCTAGCCATAAGAGCTTCTAGATCTTCTAGTTCTTCATCAGATGTGTCACTGTCACTTTCACTTTCACTTTCACAGATGCATCTTTCTTTTTCTTTCTTTGGTTTGTTCAGAACTAGCTGTGACTTGAAAGTAGATTCAACATTTCCAATGCTTCCAACAATGAAATTATCATAGTTAGAGAGTTCAAAAGTAGTCAACTTACCAACCAAACTTTCCAAAGTAAGCACATTAGCAGAGTTACATCTAGATTCCTAAATAACTGAGATCTTAATAGCATATATAGGATGCAGGGTTCTTAGTACTTTCCCAATTATAGTTTTATCATCAATAGCCCCATTTGCTCCTCTAATAGCATTCACAACTTCTTTTACTCTACCACAATATTGTGCAATGTTTTCACCTTCTTGCATTCTCATTTCATCAAACTTACCTCTAAGACTCTCAGTCTTTGCTTTCAGCACATTTAGGTCACCACCATAGATCCTTGGAAGAGTGTCCCACATATCCTTAGTAGTTGTGCAATCCTTAATGTCTTCAAATTCTGGGTAGCTTAGGGAAGATGCAATTTCCAGCATTGTTGATTATGTTCTTGCTTAGCTCTCATTTCTTTGGTAGTCAAAGGTGTGATAGGTGAGACATATCTATTTTCAATGTAGTACTTTGCAGAGTTACCAATACCAACCAGATGTAGCTTCATCAAGCTTTGCCATGTAGGGAAGTTTTCCTTGTTCAGCTTCGGTACCTCCTTCTTATACATCCCGATCATTTGCTTCAAGCCCCTTTAAACTTGATATCTGTCAACACTAATAATAAGAAACAAAGCTCTGATACCAATTGTTAATATGATTTAGAACAATAGAGAGGGGACGTGAATAAGTTGTTCTCAGGTCCTGATGTATAAAACAATCTCAAAAAATTTTCCTTAAATTAGATCCAATAACCAAAACAAACTCGGTCATCACTGATTCAATAATAGAAACATACAACAATGCAGTTCACTAGCTAGCTGTAACTTAACTTCTAAAACATCGAAATGTTCAAATCAAAACATTCACAAAAGTATCAACACTAGGATTTATAGTGGAAACCCAATTTGGGAAAAACCACTTTGTAACATGCTACTATTATTTTCACTCTTCTGAAGTGAGCTTGGTAAAAAGCTAACCCTATCAAAGGTTACAATACACACTATCAAGTGTGACCCGGTTAAAGGATTTCAATCACCCTGTTAAAAGTGAGCCTAGTCATAGGACTTACATACACTCCATTAGAATGCAACCTTGTTCAAAGGATTTAACATATGACTATTAGGTTAACCTCTGTTAGAAGGATTTTGACTATTACAATGGTTAGAAAGTAGCAACAATATTTATCTGAAAAAATATACAACTCACTTTGCAAATATCAGATCCGATTCCATACACTAATGCTAGTTTAATGACTTTAAAACTTTTCCATCTCCATCTTTGATCTGTTCAGAACTTTTCTTCAAGCAACCATCACAATTCTCCTTCAGCCTTTTCTGCTTAAACAGTCAATAAAACTTTACTCTTCCAGCATTCTCTATTTTCCTCCTCTATACACTTGCATATCCAACACTTCTATATACTTTCCTCAATTAGGTTAACTCATCTTATGCCACTCAATCTCATTCATAGATCTTAGGGATAGGTCAGATTCATTGAATCTACCCCTTCATGTTCTTTGACTCCTCTTCTAGAATCATCTCAAATCAATTAAAGATTTACAATAAAATGTTTTACAGTGCATTTAATGCTTCCAAACAATCAATAAATAAAGTCAACACATTTTACATAATCTAAGAATTCAACAATGTTAGCTCCAAAATTAAATTCTCTTCAAATATAAAATTGCTGATGCTCGGTCAATACTGTGATCAATTACTCAGTCTTCATGTAGAAAGCTTGGTCATTACTAAAAATGTTTCCTTAGCTGACACTGTCTTCCTCAGCAATTAACTGTTGTTCGGTCAACACTATAATTTTTCTTGGCATATAGTAACTCGGTCAACACTAACATTACTCAGCTTAAACATGATTTTTCCTTTCTTTGCTTGGTCAAGCCTACTGGTTTAGTCTTCAGTCTTACTAAGATAAACAATACATTGTCTCATCATTGTGCAACATAGTCAAGTAAAATTTGTAGTATCAAGATAACTCAACCTTTCCTTAGGTGCTATTGTTACCAACCTTGCCTAGCCCCTTAGCAACACTCAAATAGATATAGTACTTTCCTAAGTAGCAACAGTCTTACCAATTAAGGTTTGACATCAATGACAATACAACAATTGTTTCAATTGTAGTTTCCAACATTACCTATAGGACATGTTTGTGTTATGGTGAATATCACGAGACTTGATATTCTTGGTCAGACCATATCTCTGATATCATATTGAGGTGACATCTATAATTTTTTTTGAGTTATGGTGAATATCATGAGACTTGATATTATTGATCAAACCATATCTCTGATATAATATTGAGGTGATATTTAAAATATTTGTTAAGTACCTAGTGGACATCATGAGACTTGATGTGGTAGGCCTGTACTCTGAGTACATGGTGGATATCATGTGACTTTATATTATATGGTCATTACTCCTAATATCATGAGATGATATCTCTATAAACTTTGATATTACATTAATGTAATCTATATTTTCACATTATTTTGAGTACTTGGTGAGTATCATGCGACTTGATATTCTATGGCCAATGCTCCAGATAACATGAGATGATACCTTTATAAATTTTTGAGTACTTGGTGAATATCATGCGACTTGATATTTTGTGGCCAATGCTCTCAATATCATGAGATGATATTCTTATGAATCTATGAGTTATGGTGAATATCATGTGACTTGATATTCCTACTTAGACCATATCTCTGATATCATGGTAAATGATATCTTCTGATCCTAATCATGTGTTTAATATTCCTTGGCTAAGAGGGAGTGTTGATGTTTTTTAGCTTTAGTCAGATAAACACTATGAGTCAATAATAGTGAAGATATGTATATATGATATATATATATATATATATATAATGTAAATATTTAAAGATATTATTTAGGTTTTGAGGCTCTACAACTTGTACTCCCCTAATGAAGGCTAATGCTTGGCCTTCCCTGGCAATCATACTGTGTTGTTGGGTCATCAGAACTTTTTATGTTCTTTGTTCTTTCTCTTTTAGTTTTGTGTGGTTTTGTTTATTTCATGGGCTTTCAGGTGCTTTTTAATTTTTTTTCATATTTTTCTTTGATTTCTAACCTATGCCCAGTGTTTCCTCCTATCTGCTTGGATTTTGATTGTGTGATAATATTTCCCCAACCTGGTTTTCTTGTGTGACTTTAAGTGAATGTATGAAAATCATGAATGTGATAATCAGGGCCAGAAGGATGTTGAAGTTATTATGGAAGAGGCCAAAGTTATTAGTGAACATTGTGATGATAATGATAAACTTTGTGTTTAAGATGAAACTATAAAAAAGATAGCAACAACTCCCACTGGAAAGAAGTCATACAAAGCAGTGGTGGTTGAGAGCTCCTTTATGGTGTTCCCTCCATCTCCAAGCTTCGACGGTAGATTCTATACTAGTTTCGATGTTGGAGACAACAAAGGATTGGGAAGGTCCTCAACAAATGGAGGTGGAACCTATGGAATTAACCATGCCATCCTTGGAGACCCCAGAGGAGGAGGAAGTGGTGGTAGGTCTCCTTCTTCCAGTTTGAAAATGCTTTCTCTTTCCCCTAACAAAGATATGGTTAAAGCTATTAGGGTTGAAAAAACTTGGTTAAAGAATATTGTAATATTATTTTTTTGCTTGGATAGATAATCTTTACCTTCTCATAAATTTTTTGATGACTAGATTGCTAATGTTTGGGGAAAAAGATTGGGCATCTATGTCAATTTTTGTAGAATGATTCAAAAAAGCTTGTTAGTTGTCTTTTTCAAAGCTCATAATATACATGAAAGAGTGATTAATAAAGGATTTTGGAATGTGGGTAAATCTATGTTCCATGCTTTCTCTTGGTCTTTGAAAGGCAAGGTTGATCAAGTCATTACATGTTCTTCACCCAACTAGGTCGAAATTAAAAATATTCAAGCCAAATTTTGGCCATTTATTTTGCAGATCCTCAAAACCTTAGGGTTGGTTCTGTAAGTGGAAGAGTCTAGGGTTACTTTTCCTCATATGAATGCTAGAGTTATTATTGCCTTATCCCCTAAGGTTTTTTTCCCAAAACTTAATTCATCATCTTTTGATGGTGAGTGTTTTTCCAGGGAGTTGTCTCTTCTTTGAAACCTGGGTGCCTATTTCCATTGTAGACTTAATGGCCATACTAGAAAAGAGTGCCCTAGTCTCAAATTTACCTAGTATGTAAATTTCAATATTTCCCTTGAAGTTAAGGCTATCCCAAAGACCTAGCTAGAGACTATTGCCTCTACATTTAACATTGTGTCTAGTATTTTCACTCCTTCCCATTCTCTATCAGGTCTTAAAGAATCCTTTGTTACCAGAGCCAATCCTTTGTTTGAAGAAGATATTATTGGTCACCCCAAAGCTTTGGGTCCCTTTTTCTATTTCTGATACCTCTTTTGTCCCAACTGTAGATCGACTAGTTAATCCTCCTAAGAACTTGGTATACTGTGGTCTCCCCAAGATGAATTCTCAACAAGTAGCTCTCGCTACTTTTAATGATAAGGTAGTTGTATCATCAAAAAATGGAAGCACTTCCCTTTAGGATTGGTTTAGCGCTATGAGTAGGTGGTTTGGGGTCATGTCAGACACTTGCATGGGATCTCTAGCTTGGATCTTGTTTTTCCCCCTGTTCTACTTCTCTTTCCACCTCTTACTAGCCTATTTTTGGCATCCTGACCTAAAACCCTAAAATTCTTGACCTCATGGTCAAGGTCGACCTTCTGGGTCAAGGTCAACCTTGAACTTGACCTAGGTCAGAGTCAATCTTGATGCTAACCCTCGGTCCTGATTTCAAAATCCAGAAGTTTTCGGATGTCGGGTTTTGGAAAGTTTTATTTCCCGATTCCAAGTCAGCTGTTTCAGACTTTAGAATGGTAAAATATTAAATTATATTTAGTTTGGGTCTACTTCCAAGAGTAAAGGTTTAAATGGGAATTTAATTCTCCTTTATAGGCCTCTCTAGAAGTTTGTGCCCTAACTTGTATAAAAGGAGGCCTTCCTCTCTCATTTCTATCCATCAATCAATCAAGTGTGAAATACATCCATCCTTTGTCATAATTTCTCAAGCTCTTCAAGAATTCAAGAAAGAATTCTCAATCAAGGAAGCATTCAAGAAATCATCCACATTCAAGCATTCAAGTTCTCCATTCAAGCATTCAAGATTCATCATTCAAACCCTAGATCTATCCATCACCGTGGTGTGATCTTCCTTGAAGATCCTTTGTTCATCTTCTAGGTCTATTCATTCTCCCTTCAAGGTGGATTCCAAGCATATAATCATGGAGGTTTTTATTTACATTTGTTAGTGTTGAGTCCAAGCTTTCATATCAACATAATTGTTTACATTTCAAATACAATTGCATAGCTATTGAATTTCATAGCTTTGTTGTTAGATCTACTTCTATTACTTTCTAGCATTCTCTATTTCAATTGCATTTTTAAGGTTGATTCCAAACTGGGGTTTGACCAAGGAAAACCCCCCACTAAAATAAAAAAATCCTTTTTCCTATAGGTACAGGTGCGAGATAGAAAATCGCAGATCAGATTTGAGTACCCTTTTTGGAAAACTTCCAGGATTCGCGTATAGATTTTTCGTTAGAATAGTGTAGGTCAAGTTTGACATAAAGGGGTAAGATTGTGCCCTATGGTAAGATCTTACCCCTATTTTGGGTCAAGGTTGACCTTTCTAAAAAAATCAGAAGGTTTCTGGGCTTTCCTTGTTTCTGTGTTTCCAGGCCAGATTTGGTTGCATAAATTCACAAAATTGAGTACAAACACTAGAAAACAATGATTTCTGAATCTGCTCCTTTTCAAGATAAGTATTTATGTTTTATAAAGTTTTGTATGTCCACAACATTTTCCATTCCTAAACATCACACACACTCCTAGACATAGACATAAAAATATATCATAGATATATTTTTATATCTTACATTTTGGTGAACCCACAAAAGACAACTCTTTCTTTTTGGTGTTAGATTCTTTTCTTTCTTTCCTGAAGATTATATTTCTTTTATGCTCTTTCATTTTAAATTCAAAAAACAAAAAAATCTATATATTCTACAAAATACAAAAATATTTCTTGCATTTCATTTTCTATGAAGATCTTTAAGATGCTTTAGTGTGTGGTTATTTTCTTTATTATCCTCCTCTTAGCATCTCTTTATCATTCTTATGATGTTTATGAGAGTATCATCCATTTCATTATGTTTGCCACTCTTCATGTTATTACTATGCTATTGTAAGATTGACTGATACTAGTCTTCCTACTTTCAAAACTTTCAATAAAGATTTGTGTGGTGGACTTATTACTCTTTTGGACTATGTGAAGAATTTGGTAGATGATACACAATCTCCTAATCTTCCTAATCCTAATCCTATCATCCCTAATCTATTTCCTAATCTTCCTAATCCTAATCTGACTCTTAATATTCCTAACATGCCTAATTCTCCATCTATTATTCCTAGGTATTCCCATACTTATGATGAGGCTCAAACTATGGTTCATGATGCAGATGTGCAATAATTCTTGGATTTACCTTTCCCTTCTTATCCAATCCAAGATGATATTAAAGGGAAGAGAAAAGAAACTTCTTATAAACCTATTATTCCACCTTATACAACCTTTACTCATGAACACAATAAACAATCACCTCCTGCAGAAGCTTTATATGTACACTATAGGATATAATATGATGGCTAAACAAGGATATAAGGGTTTAGGGCTTGGTGTTAATGAGCATGGTATTAAGTGTCCAGTTCATATATCCCCTAAATAAGATATGCACGGTCTTGGTTGTTCACAATGTTAATTTAAGGTGGTTGATTTTGATTGTCGTCCTCCTCTTCATGTTCTTCTTCCAACACCTACCTTAGATTATCTTTATAGTCCTCAAGATGTGGCTTAGAAGGTATATGCTTAGTTAATGAATTCCAAGAAATAAATCTTTAAACCTATGTTGAAAGATGCTCTCTCTAAGTACAAATGTCCTTTTCACTATAGTAATACACATTTACTTGCTGATTGTGTGCATTTCAAGTTATATGTTAGAGAAAGAGCTGCTTTAGGAATTATATGCCACTCTCATGCAGTTTTAAAATTCCTTCATAACTTTGATAAGGGGCATCCCCTTGACTCTTCCATAATATAGATCTTTTATCCTCTTTTCTCTTGACTGGGGGGAAAGAGGTATTTCATCCAGTCTTCTAGGATCCATTAGGCTCTTAGCATATATTTTTTCTTAAGCTTAATTGGTATTCTTTTTATCTTTCCTCCCTATGGTTTTGTGTTATGTCCATAATCATCCATAGATTCTCTTTTATTTCAAGATATCTTTTCTAAATACATTTTTTTTTAAAAGGTATCCCTTTCTTTTATCTTTGGGGGGTAAGGTATTTCTTCTTTCTCTTTGTCTAGGGATTTTCTTTCCCTAGCTTAGTGACATTTTTTTATTATCCAACATTATTTCATTATATTGACTAAGGTTTTGGCTATGGATTTCCTTTTATGTGAGAGGTTGTTGTCCTAGGTCATCACCTCTTATTTATTTTGCAAATTATGTTCTTTATAAATTCTTGCCCTAGCTCTAGGGTTAGAGTTTTATTGCTTTGTTCAAAGATTCCTCTTCCTCTTGATTATAAGGGGTTGGATGATTGAATCTTTATTTCTCTTTGAAAGATGATATTTTATCTAAAGCACTCCTCTATGGTGGGGGTCTTGTTGATAAGATCTCTTTCTTTGATGATCCTTTTTCCATAAGTGACATATCCTTTTCATGATTATCTATGCTATTGGATGTAAGGGTCAATACCCTTCGCTAAGAATATAGTGTACATTGTTATTAAATAGGATATCTCCTTACATTGTGAAGTAGGTATCCTCCTTCTCTTCCTTATCATGTCTAGTAGACAGCCATGATAAGGAGGGGGGCATATGTAGGGTCTCTCTTATGCTATAGTTTTTAATATTCAAAATGCTAAATTCTCGGAAGGTAACACACATAAGTTGCTAAATCCTGAAGAGACACACATTTTTCAATTTTCAAATATACTAAATCCTCAGAAGGTAACACACATAAGTTTCTAAATCCTGAAGACACACACATTTTTCAATTTTCAAATATTCTAAATCCTTAGAAGGTAACACACATAAGTTTCTAAATCTTGAAGAGACACTCATTTTATATTCTAGAGTTCTAGAGTGATACACGAATGTGGATCTATGGGTATTTCAAAAAGCCTTCAGAAGATGCATTAAAATTACAAGGCACAATTTTTTTTTGGGTGAACTATTAGGTTTTTCTACTTGTTGGGATCTCCCTCCTTGGTGATTCACAGTAAGGTGGGCATCTTACTCGGTGAGGTAATCACTGGCTCTTCTCTCTCTTTTCTCTTTCATGATAGTAGGATTAGATCATGAAGCTATGTTATTTCTAGTGTTTCTCTTGTCTTTCTTATGTAATCATTTATGCTTTTATGATAGCTTTCCAAATATAATATTAGTATAGGAAACATTTCTTAGCAAGGTTTCCTTTTCTAGTTGATATGGGTTTTTTTTGGTACTAACCTCCTCTTTTTGTGTCTTTTAGCTTTTTGCACCCTCGTGCATGTATGTTGAGTTAGAATCCTTAGCTTGGGGGATCATGTCCTTAACTAAGTGTTATTCTATCTCATTGTGAATCCACTTGGATCTTCCTTCTCCTTTACCAAGAGTTGGTATTGAATCCATACTCTTGCTGAAGTGGGGGCTAAATGTATCGTTAAAAAATAGAAGCACTTCCATTTAGGACTAGTTTAGCCCTTTGAGTAGGTGGTTTGGGGTCACGTCAAATTCTTTCATGGGATCTCTAGCATGGATCTTGTTTTTCCCCCTATTCTGCCCCTCTTTCCACCTCTTTCCAACCTATTTTTGGCATCTTGACCTAAAACCTTGAGATTCTTGACCTCAAGGTCAAGGTCGACCTTCTAGCTCAAGGTTGACCTTGACCTTGACCTAGGTCAGAGTCAACCTTGACCTTGACCCTAGGTCTAGATTTCAAAATATAGAAGTTTCCAGATGTTAGGTTTCAGAAAGTTTTATTTCCCACTTTTGGGTCTGCTGTTTCGGACTTCGAAATGGTAAACTCTTAAATTATATTTAATTTGGGTCCATGATAGAGAGATCTATTACTAACATGTCCTATTCCTCTTAGGACTACTCTAGGCCTTCTCTGGACCTAATCTAGGGGACCCTTAGACCCTATTCACTAAGGGATTCTTGAAAATCTCCTCTTCTCCTTTGACCTCACTACTAGGAAGTTTAACTCCTCCTTATCCTTAACTCCCTTCACATGAATTCAACCATGTAATTCATCTTCTCACTCCAATACTAGATACTATGATGAAAATATGATATAAGGCTCTTTCTATGTTGTTTAGACTGAATTTGAGGTGTTCCACCATTAATCTTCGTTATCCCACAAGTCGATCTCCAAAAGCTAGATCTAAAGCCTATTAGGTCCTTGTAGGTCTCCCAACTAACCTTTTAGGGCATAACTTCAAAAATTCCCAATGACACCCTTTTCAAAGTTATCCATGATTCACAACTTGTAGGATTCTCAAGTCATCCGTACAATGTCTTCCTACATTCAAGCCTAGTTTTTAGGCCTAATTAGGCCTCACTAGTTTTTAGTGAGGGTTTTATATTCACACCCCTTTTTGGATTGGTCAAAGACTCTCCTTCTTAGGATTGAGTCATTGATAACTAATAATCACTTTTCTGTAATTGGATTGACTCCTTCAATCCCCAAGTCCTCTCTCATTTGCTGGATCAATGTCAAGCACACTAATTGGGCATGCTCTGGCTCGTCTAGTGCTTGACCTCAAAATTATTTCCTCGACAAAACTGATCATAAAAATACATATTTAAAAATTATGTACAATGCCCTAATATATTCATGAAGGCTATACAGATCCTTCCATGGGAATTCATGTTAGAGCCATTTATTCAACCTCTACTATGAACACACCAATGAACTGGTCACAAAGGAGGATTTATTTTGCAAATCCAAAAGGAAACTTATCTATCCAAACCAAAGCAAAGAAAAACTTATCAAAACATGAAGAAAAACTACATGAAAAATAAATTCTCTGGTCTAATCCATTTTTTAAGGATAGCTGAGCTTCTATTGACTATTACACTAGTGGCACAATCACACCAGTTCTTTACAAAATGAAAGCAAAACTAAATTATGAGATCCAACCCTATGTTTTGGATGGAAAAATAAATTTATATGTTCAAAAAACTAAGCTAAGTTGGTTAGAGACCCCTAACTACATCTGGCTCTTGGACAACATCTTTGACAAATTGTTGTCATGACAACTTTGCAAAATTTCAAATTTTTCATTGACAACTTTTACATCTTGCATGACAAATTTTACTAAGTCATCTCAATAGGTCTAAGAGGACCTCTAAGGCTAACTTAAGAATTCTAGGACCTCTACCTCACTCATTTCTCCTTTTTCCATAGTCAAACCAATGCTTTGACTGACTGGCACAAACAAATGGCATACAAGCCATACTCCTTAGGTCCACTCATACCTAGTAAAGCCTTCACTAAGACTCTTAGTAATTTTAATTAAAATTTTTGGATCTCAACACACACACACACACACACACTAGGGACTCACTAAGTCCTTATTTGATAGTGACTTTGCTAAGGTCACTACAAGCCAAAACTAGGAGTTAGGTTGGCCAAGAAGCTAGGTGCTCCTACACCATACTCCCCGTGCAAAAAGAAGCTAAGTGCCATTAGGAGAAAAAAGTGCTACATCAATTCCCAGCCTCTTGAAATTTTTCTCTTTAATCCATTTAGCCTTCGATTCAGGTAGAGACTTCCACTTCACAAGTTGCTCCATGTAGACCCCATGCCTAGTTTGTTTCTTCACCCTTGAGTCTAGTATCCTCTCATCTTGAGGATTCACTTGACCTGGTATATTGAGGTCTTTGACATCAACATGGACATCTGGACTATGTTATTTTTCCTTCACATCAGGTCCTTTATATCTAACCAAGTCTTGGACATTGAAAACCAGAGACATAGACAGGTCACTAGGCAGGCCTATTTTGTATTCATTTGAGCCATACTTGGTTAGAATATTACATGGTCCATCTCTCCTCATTTGAAACTTGTTGGGTATGCCCTTTTGAATCATTTCCTTATTAAGGTGTACCATCACCCAATCACCCACTTCAAATTGCAAATCCTTCCTCCTTTCATCAACTCTAGCTTTTACTTTTTGATTGGCTTCTACCAATGTCCTCCTTACCTTTTCATGCACCTCTTGCATAGATTGAGAAAAGTCATCAGCATTACCACTCACTCCCCCTTGATTACCAAGTTCTCTAAGTTCACACACACCTCTTGTGTGCATGCCATTTACCACTTCAAATGGACTCTTTCAGGTAGACCTATTTATGCTATCATTATAAGAAAATTCAGCTTGTGGTAACACCTGGTCCCACACTTGGCCATAATCCTTTGTAAGACATCTTAAGAGGTTTATCCAACACTCTATTTATCACCTCTATTTGGCCATCCATTTGAGGATGATAGGATGAGCCAAATGCAAGGTTGGTTCCTAGTCTCTTCTACAAAGTCTTCCAAAAATGCCCCATGAATTTGACATCCCTATCTGACACTATGTTGATTGGTAGGCCATGAATCCTTACCACTTCCTTGAAGAATAGATGTGATATATAGCTGGCATCATGTGTGGTCTTACATGGTATGAAATGGCTCATTTTACTAAACCTATCAACCACCACATAGACACTATCAAAACCAGTAGTTGTCTTAGGTAAGCCTACTATAAAATCCATACTTAGACACTCCCATGGCCTTTTAGGGATTGATAAAGGCTGATATAACCCTACATTGGTAGATGTGCCTTTAGATTTTTTGGAAAACAATACATTCCTCTACATACCTCCTAACATCTCTTGTCATCTTGGGCCAATAGTATAACCTTTTCACTAGGTCCAATGTCTTATTCAAGCCAAAGTGTCCACTAAGGCTCCCATTGTGTTTTTCTTGTATAAGGTTCTCCCTCATTGAACCTTTGGGTACACATAACTAGCTATCCTTGAATAAAAAACTATTTTGCAATGTGTAGTTAGCAAACTCACTATGAAAGTGATTCTCAAAATCTTCACATACCAGATATGCCTTGGAGAAGTCCTCATCCTCCTTGTAAAGTTCCTTAAATCCTTCCACACCAATAATTTGAAGCTAGATTTCTTGAAAAGTCAGTAACCTTCAGCTTAATGCATCACCTACCTTATTGTTAAGACCCTTCTTATGTTTGATGGTAAAGGTATAGGCTTGGAGAAAATCCATCCACTTGATGTTCCTATGACTTAGCTTATCTTGAGTGTTAATGTAGCTTAATGCTTTATTATCTATATAGACTACAAAATCCTTATGCAATAGGTAGTGCCTCCACTTCTTAAGTTCTTGGATCAATGCATAGAGCTCCAAATCATATGAGGAATACCTTAACTTAGCCTCATTCAATTTATCACTGAAAAATGCAACCGATCTTCCTTCTTGATTCAAGACTGCTCCCACTGCTATGTTTCTTGCATCACATTCAACTATAAATAGCTTGTCAAATCTTGGTAGTACTAGGATAGGCTGAGTTTCCACTCTTTGCTTCAATCTTTCAAACCCTTCTTGATCTTCTTTGGTCCACACAAACTTGGTCTTAGCTCCACCTTTGATAGTATTGAGCATGGGTGCACATATTTCACTAAATCCATGGAAAATCTTCACTTCTGTCCCTATTTTAGGAGTGGGACAACTTAGTATGGTTTCCACTTTACTTGGATCAATCTTAAGGTCACCTTGAGACACCACAAAGCCAAGGTAGACTAGTTCTTGTTTGATGAATTTACTCTTCTCTAGGTTGATGGATAGTTTCTCCTCATGTAGCCATCTTAAAACAACCTCTAGGTGCTGCATGTGTTCCTCCTTGTTATTTCTAAAGATGAGGATGTCATCTAGGTACACCACAACAAAACTACCAATGTAATCTTTTAGGACCTCATTCATTAACCTCATGATTATACTAGGTGCATTTGTAAGACCAAAGGGCATGACTAACCATTCATAAAGACCCTCATTAGTTTTGAAGGATGACTTCCACTCATCCTCTTCCTTCATCCTAATTTGGTGATACTCACTTTTAGGATCCATTTTGGTGAAATATTGAGACCCCCCAAGACAATCCATACAGTCTTCTATTCTAGGGGTAGGAAACCTATATCTAATGGTAATCCTATTGATTTCCCTAGAATTAGTACATAACCTCCACTTACCTCCCTTCTTTGGTTCCAAAACCATTGGGACAACACTTGGGTTAATGCTCTTTCTTATCAACCCTTGATCAAGAAGTTATTGAATCTACCTTGCAATTTATTTGTTTTGGTCTGGGGTCACTTTATATGCTGCTTTGTTAGGAAAATATTCTCTAGGTACAAAGTCAATTTGATGACTGATTTCTCTTTGAGGGGGAAGAGTAGCTTGTGTCCCATCACTTATTATGTCTTTAAACTGGTCTAGTAGATTTTGCACTTCTTTTGGCAATGTAGGGTGTAGGACCTTGGTCTCTTCCTTGGGTTTTAGGACAATGGCTAGTCCTAGTCCTACTCCTTCCTCTTCTTTGAGTTCATGCAAGAAATCCTTCCCACTCATCAAGAGTACATTAGGATCACTTGAACTTGTAGCTCCTTCCTCCACAAGTGACTATATTTTATAAGTCACACCATCTTTCTTGAAGTTATACACATTCTTCTTTCCATGGTAGAATGCATCCTGGTCATATTGCCATGGCCTTCCTAACAACAAATGGAAAACATCCATTCGTAGGATGTCACATATCATCTTGTATTGATAACCACATATCATGAAGTCCACCCACACTTTTTCATTCACTAGAACATTTTGCCCCTTGTTTAGCCAAGTCACCTTGTAAGGATGTGTATGAGGTATCCTTTCAAGCTTTACCTTTTGGACTGCTTCCCCTAAGATTATGTTATCATTTGAACCTAAATCAATGATAACTTTAAAAACTTTTCCAAGGATCTTGCATTTGATCCTAAAGAGTTCCCTTTTATGCTTAGGTTCTTCCTTGACTAGTTCCTTAAGTAGAACTCTTCTAAACATGAAGTTCTCACCATGTTTTGAATCCAAATTAACTTCAGGTGACTTCACACTACTCTCTTCCTCTTATGCATAAGCTATTTTCTTCTCTCCTTGAGAACTAGTAGCTTTATTAGGACACCTATAGGAAGGATGGCCTAGTTGTCCACAATTGTAACACTTCATGCTTACAAAGTGTGACCCTCTGCTGAAACCACTAGATCTACCTCTACCACTTTGGAATCCTCTACCTCTACCATAATTTCCTCTTCCACTTGGCTCACTGGTTTGTTCAACCATCTTGGAGTCTCCTTGACTTATTGGTTCATTACTCCTACCACCATAGCCACCTCTATGTCCTCTAGAGTCTCTCCCTCTACCTCTATCTCCTAGGTTAGAGTCTTGCTTCTTCTTATTCTACTCTTCTACCTTAAGTGCTAATTGGAAGCACTTGTGGATAGTAGTAGGATTCCATAAACTAATTTCTTCCTGAATACTCCACCTTAATCCACTCAAGTATCTAGAAACTGGGATAATCTCTTCTTCTTAAAATTTGGACCGTAAATAGATTTTTTGAAACTCAGTGTAAGAGGCCACATCCATCTACTTTTGTCTAAGATTTCACCTTTTCTTATGCATTTGGCTATCATGATCCTCTGGCACGTAATTATCTTTGATCTTTGTGACCATAGCTCTCCAATTTTCTATGGGTCTTATCCCCTCTCTTTCCCTCTCTTCTTGAAGGAATTTCAACCATGTTAGGGCTGGTCCCCTTAATCTTGATTTGGCAACCTTCACCCTTTGTGCCTCTAAGACACCTTCACATTCAAAGTGATTTTTCATCCCTTCAATCCACTCCATCACTAGCTCTAAATCCATCTTGTTGGTGAATGGGGGTATTCACTCAAGTGCTTTTCCTCCCAATGCCTTAATGGCTTTTAGGAAAGGATCCTCTTGTATAGGTGGGTTTGGTTTAGGGATGTAATCTTCATTAGCTATTGCTTTACCTTTTTCATCTTCTACTTCCATCTTCTCCTTCATTTTAGCAGCGGTCTTTGCCACTTCATGAAGATTATCTTTCAAACCTTCAAAAATGTCCTCTAGGATCGTATTTCTTTCTTTTTGTTCAACCACTTCTCTAGCCAATTCTGCATTGGTCACCATAGTGTTATCCCAAATGGATTCACTTCTTTTTTACATACACTTTCCACTTCCCAAGCCTTTTAATGGATTTGATACCAATTTGATAGAGAGATTTATTACTAACTTATCCTATTCCTCTTAGGAATACTCTAGGTCTTCTCTTGACCTAATCTAGGGTACCCTTAGACCCTATTCACTAAGGGATTCTTTAAAATCTCCTCTTCTCCTCTAGACCTCACTACCAAGAAGTTTAACTCCTCCTTGTCCTTAACTCCCTTCACATAAATTCAACCATGGAATTCATCTTCTCACTCCAATAATGGATACTATGTTGCAAATATGATAGAAGGCTCTTTCTATGTTGTTTTGACTAAATTTGAGGTGTTCCACCATTAATATTCCTTGTCCCACATGTCAATCTCCAAAAGATAGACCTTAAGCCTATTAGGTCCTTGTAGGTCTCCCAAATCACCTTTTAAGGCATAAATTCACACCTTCCCAAACAAGTTGTCAAAAAAATCACATATTCTGATACCGTTTTTGAAGTTATCCAGGATTCTCAACTTCTAGGGCTCTCAAGTCATCTGTACAGTGTCTTCCTACATTCAAGCCTAGTTTTTAGGCCTAATTAGGCCTCACTGGTTTTCAGTGAGGGTTTGATATTCAATCCCCTTTGTGGATTTTTCAATGTCTCTCCTTCTTAGGATTGAGTCTTTGATCACTAATAATCACTTTTCTACAACTAGATTGACTCCTTCAATCCCTGACCCCTCTCTCATTTGCTGGATCAATGTCAAGCATACTAACCAGACATGCTCTAGCTCGCCTAGGGCTTGACCTCAAAATTATTTCCTCTGAAAACCTAATCATAAAAATACATATTTACAATGTATGTACAATTCCCTAACATATTCCTGAAGGCCATATAGATCCTTCCATAGGAATTCATGTTAGAGCCATTTATTCAACCTCTACTTTGAACACACCAATGAACTAGCCACGGAGGAGGATTTATTTTGCAAAGAGAAAATGAAACCTATCTATTCAAACCAAATCATTTTTTTAAAAATAAAAACATGAAGAAAAACTACATGCAAAAGAAATGCTCTGGTCTAATCCATTTGGGAAAGATAGACAAGCTTCTATTCACTGTTACGTTGGCACAGTCACACTAGTCCTTTACAAAATGAAAGCCAAACTAAATTATGAGATCCAACCCTATGTTTTGGTTGGAAAAAGACATTTATATGTTCAGAAAACTAAGCTAGGTGAATTAGAGACCCCTAACTACCTCTCGCCCTTGGACAACCTCATTGATAAATTGTTGTCATGAAAACTTTGCTAAATTGCAAAGTTGTCATTGACAACTTTTACATCTTGCATGACAACTTTTACTAAGTCATCTCAATAGGTATAAAAGGTCCTCTAAGGATAACTTAATACTTCTAGGACCTCTACCTCACTCATTTCTCCTATTTCCATAGTCAAACAAATGCTTTGACTGATTAGCATCAACAAATGGCATACAAGCCATACTCCTTAGGTCCACTCATACCTAGTAAAGACTTCACTAAGACTCTTTGTAACCTTCCTAAAACATTTTGTATCTCAAAACACATACACACACTAGGGACTCACTAAGTCTTTATTGGATAGTGACTTGGCTAAGGTCACTAGAAGCCAAAACTAGGAGTTAGGTTGGCCAAGAACCTAGGTGCTCCTGCACCAGTCCACTTCCAATATTAAAGGTTTAAATGGGAATTTAATTCTCATATATAGGCCTCTCTAGAAGTTTGTGTCCTAACTTGTATAAAAGGAGGCCTTCCTCTCTGATTTCTATCCATCAATCAATCAAGTGTGAAATACATCCATCCTTTGTCATAATTTCTCAAGCTCTTCAAGCATTCAAGCACTCATCCACATTCAAGAATTCAAGTTCTCCATTGAAGATCAAGGATTCAAGCATTCAAGCCTTTAGAGGGATTTGGTTCAAGAATTCAAGATTCATCATTCAAACCCTAGATTTATCCATCATGGTGGTGTGATCTTCCTTCAAGATCCTTTGTTCATCTTCTAGATCTATTCATTCTCCCTTCAAGGTGGATTCCAAGCATACAATCATGGAGGTTTTGATTTACATTTGTTAGTGTCAAGTCCAAGCTTTCATATCAACATACTTGTTTACATTTCAAATACAATTGCATATCTATTGAATATCATAGCTTCATTATTAGATCTAGTTCTATTACTTGCTAGCATTCTCTATTTCAATTCCATTTTTAAGGTTGATTCCAAACCGGGGTTTGACCAAGGAAAACCCCTCATCCAAACAACAAAACTCTTTGTCTTGAAGGTACAAGTGTGGGACATCAAATCATAGTTCAAGGTTGACATAAAGGGGTAGGATTGTGCCTCAGGGTAAGATCTTACCCCTATTTTGGGTCAAGGTCGACCTTTTTTAGAAAAGAAGAAGGTTTCTAGGTTTTCTCTATTTTTGTGTTTCCAGGCCAGATCTGGTTTCAGAAATTCCCAAAACTGAGTATAGACACTAGAAAATAGTGATTTCTAAATCTTCTCCTTTTCAATATAAGTATTTATGTTTTATTAAGTTTTGTATGTCCACAACATTTTCCATTCCTAAACATTAAACACACACACTCCTAGACATAAATATAAAAATATATCATAGATATATTTTTGTATCTTACAGTAGTTAAGGCCAAGAAGGATACCCAATTAGTGGTATATAAATTTTTCCCTTGCCTTAGATTAAGGACTCTTTATTGATTGAAGATGGTGACCAATTCACAAAGTTTGTTAATTCCAAAAAGAAGAGGAAAAAAATTGTATAATGTTTCTTTATCTGGTAACAGAAAGGATAAAAGTAATGATATGCCAATTTTTTTTAATAGATTGTATAAGAACCAAAAACCAACTAGCAATCCCTGATGATGCACATGCATAGTTGGGATATTAGATGGTTGGAAATGACTGATAGAAGGTATGTGGAGAGGAGATGGTGCAATAATATAATTGAGAAATACTTCATTTGCTTGCAAGAGATCAAGGTGGTCAGGTTTCAAGCATTTACTGTGTTAAAATTTCTATGGGACAAGGCCATTGGCTTTCACTCAAATCATGAGAAAGGTAAAGGAGGAATGACCATTCTCTTTGGCCCTAATTGGTATCAAAAAATTATAGATCATGGGGTTTCACCATGTCAGAGGGCCTTGTGGGTTAATGTTAAGACACAAGATAAAATCATGGGTATTTGCAACATTTATGTAGCTAATTACTATAGAGAACATGCTAGTCTATGGTAGTGGTGTACCTTGGGACTACTTAGGGCTCACTGTGTTTTCATTGGATATTTCAATATGATTGAATTCATTATGGATAAGCAAGGTGGCTTAAAGAATAGATGGAAAGGAAATGAGTTCTTCTTCTGTCACAAATTTAAAAGGAAATTTAATCTTGTTGATCCCCTTGAGAAAAAGAAGAATACTTACTCAAATATCTGGTATACATGGTGCAATAATTAGAGGGGAAAAATTGACTCTACTGTAGGCTTGATAGATTTTATGGTGACATTTCTGACACAAGGGAGGATGGAGAGAGGGGCCAAAGGCATGCCCTAACTAGATCCACCTTGCAAAAACAACTCGCGGAAGCAATAACACACAATAGTGAGAGAGAGAATGCAGAAACCTTTCATATATTATCTTCAAATAGATTCATACATGCCGGGCTATAAGGCCTTCCCAATTTAGTCCAAATATTACAATCAAGTACATAAGTACTCAAACATGCAAGGATCTATGAACAATCTCTAAACTTTACCTTCTATATCCTATCAAAAAATGACTGCCTAAACTCTAACCCAACAACTACATTTATAAAAGAGGCTACCGAATCAAGTTGGCCTTCAAATCCATAATCAATGGAAGGAATAACTAGATCTAGGTCCACATGCTTCCCAATGATGGATGCCAGCATTAAATCCATGACCCAAATTAAAAGCACAAATTTGCATCAACAAAAATGAAAAATAAACAACTCAGAAAGCAAGGAAACCGAGCACCAAACAAGCATCACCGAGTGCTAGGGAAATTCACTGAGTGCTAGAGAGATAACCGACCAACACCGGTGAACAAAGCAAACTGAGAAAAACCAAACCAACTCGGTCAAAGCAAGAATAGAGTAACACAGACAAACTCAAATATGTTCTGGTGACACATGATTGCCAAGGACCTGAGATGCTCCTACATCAGACACCTGGGGTTATTTAAAATGATTCTCTGAATCATGAAATAGGTATGATCTGAGTTGCATCCAACTCAGATTGTGAAATCCATGAAATGTCTTCAATAGGTCTATTCTTCCACTTTACCAAATATTCCATATACTATTTTCCTCTTGTACTTCTGCCAATTCTTTGCTCCAAAATCTTTTGAACTTCTTCATTTTGCTTCTTAGGATAATCCATCGATACTGTCATGTCTTCATCAGGTTCATGAAACTCATACAAATCACCAATGTTGAATATAGGTGATACATCCATGCCATTAGGTAAGTCAATCTCATATGCATTTCCACTATCAAATTTTTCTCAAAATCTTGCAAGGTCCAAACTTCTTCATCTTCAGCTTCCCATATGTTCCAACAAGAAATTGACCTTTCTTCAAATGAACCATTACTTCATCACCAGTATCAAAAGTCTTATGTCTTCTTGATTTGTCAGCTCTGTCTTTGTATTTCTGATTACTCTTTTCCAGCTTAAACTTCACATCTTCATGTACTCCAAATTTTACTCCTTTAGCACTTATCTTTCTTTCATCAGCAATGTCTCTCAAATCTGATATACCTCTCGGTTGTATGCCATTTACAATCTCAAAAGGTGTTTTTCCAATACTCCTATTCACTAAATTATTGTATGCGAAATCTACTTGTGCTAACATAGAATCCCAATTACTTGGTGTGTCTCCAACTAAACATCTCAAAAGATTACCCAAACTTTTGTTTACAACCTTTGTCTGTCCATCGGTTTGTGGGTGAAATGTAGAACTATATTTCAACTCAGTACCAAAATTTCTCCAAAGAGTCTTCCAAAAGTATGCAACAAATTTACTATCTCAGTCAGAGATAATACTCCTCGGTAATCCATGCAATCTTACAATTTACTTAAAGAAAATATTAGCTACATGTACTTCATCTGATGTCTTTCTACAAGGTATAAAATGTGCCATTTTAGAAAATCTATCCACAAAAAAAAATATAGAATCATTGTCTCGTACTGTCTTCAGTAAGCCAGGAACAAAATCCATACTGATGTCAATCCAAGGTTTCTCAGGTACAACAATCAGTGTATACAATCTAGTATTTTGACTTACTCCTTTTGCAACTTGGCAAGTTCCACAACTTTTCACAAAGTTTTGAACATCTTTATACAACTATGGCCAAAAGTATTTCTCCTTAAGAAAATTCAATGTCTTATCAATACCAAAATGTCTAGCCAAACCACTAATATGTTTTTCCTTTATCAAATTAGTTCTCATTGCTCCTCTCAGTATACATAACTGAATACCTTTAAAAAACATACCTTCTTGCATAAAATATTCATCCCATTTAGTACTCGGTTGATCTTGAATAGGTGCTCTGCACTTTCTCCATGGCTCAAAAAAATCAGGATCAAATTCATAAGAATCTCTCATGTCATCAAAGCTTAGAATTTCAATTTTTATCTCGGTCATCATAGATCTTCTTCTATTCAATGCATCAACAACTCAGTTAGTTACTCCACTCTTATGCTTTATCACAAATGTATAACTCTGCAAATACTCAACCCATTTCATATGTCTCTAATTAAACTTATTCTGACTACCCAAATACTGTAAAGCCTTATGATCGGTATACAACACAAATTCACTCGGTATCAAATAATGTCTCCACTTCTTTAGGGCTTGAAAAATAGCATAGAATTCTTGATCATACACAAAATATTTCCCTTTTGCATCATTCAAATTTTCACTAAAGAAAGCAACAAGTTTACCTTCTTGACTCAACACAACTTGAATTTCACTTCCACTTGCATCACATTCCAATTAAAATACCTTATTGAAATTAGGAAATGCCAAAATAGGCAATTCAACAACCTTATGCTTCAGAGTCTCAAAATTTTTATCAGCTCCATGTGCCCACTTGAATTCTCTTTTATCTCCTCTCATAGTCTTAGTCATAGAATTACAAATTAAACTGAAGTTCCTAATGAAATTTTAGTAAAAACTTTCCAAACCATGAAATGATCTTACCTCACTACCATTCTCAGGTGTAGGCCAATTCAAAATAGCTTCAACCTTTTCAGGATCCATTTTCAAACCATCAACTGAAATCACAAATCCCAAATACACAATCTCCTCTTTCATGAATGAACAATTTTTTAGATTTATCAGCAAATTTTCTTATTTCAATCTCTACAAAACTTATCTAACATGAAACAAATGTTCTTTTCTAGTCTTACTAAATTTCAAAATATCACCAAGATATACAATCACAAACTTACCCAAGAATTTCTTTAAAACTTCATTCATCAACCTCATAAATATACTTAGTGCATTAGTTAAACCAAAAGGCATAACCAACCACTCATACAAACCTTTCTTTGTCTTTAAAGAAGTCTTCCATTCATCACCTTCTCTGATTCTGATATGATGATACCCACTTTTCAAATCAATTTTGGTAAAATACTTTTCTATAGTCAAACTATCCATTATGTCATCCATTCTCAGTATAGGAAACCTATACTTCACTGTTATCTTATTGATTGCTTTGGAATCATTACACATTCACCACTATCCATTCTTCTTAGGTGCCAATACAATAGGTACTACACAAGGACTCAAAATTTCTCTAATCAAACCTTTGTCCTACAATTCTTGAATCTATCGGTTCAATTCCTAATTCTCTATAGGTGTCAACCGATGAGGTGCCTTATTCGGTAAACCAGCTCTAGGGATTAAATCCATGTAATGATCAATGCTTCTCTTTGGTGGAAAACTATTAGGTACATTATCATAAATGATTTCATTGTACTTGGTGAGTAACTTACCAATCTCCTTAGGGACACTATCCTCTATTTTATTACTTGGTTTGTTAGGAATCACAGCAAAAAAAGATCATTCTTCTTCAAATCCTTAACAAAATTTCTTCCTTCCATCAAGGAAACTTTCACAGATGTGCAAACATTACTAACTATTTCTTCAGTCAAAGGTAACAAGATTTGTCTTCTCCCATCAGCCCAATTAGTATATTTATGCAATCTCCCATCATATATAGCATGTCTATCATATTGCCAAGGTCTACCCAACAAAATATGACAACAATCCATAGGCATGATATCACATAACACATTATCATAGTACTTTCCAATTTTCAAATTCACATAACATTGTTCACTTACCAAGAGTGTATGCTCATCTTTGATTCCTTAAATTTGATAGGGCTTTGGATGTTCCAACCTTTTCAACTGCAACTTTGTGACCATCTCTTCAGATGCTAGATTCTTTGAGCTACCATTGTCAATGATTACCTTCCAAAATTTGTCAAAAACTCTACATCTGGTCTTGAACAAACTTTTCCTTATCAGATCTTCCTTTTTAGCTTCATTCCAAAGTGTTCTCCTTACCATAAAGTTATTTTCCTTCTCAGGTTCATTCAATGACTCTTCTAGCACCAAAGCATTTCTATTGCTACCAGTCTTCTTTCTTACATGTATACACTCAAATGATCTATGTCCTTCTTCTCCACAATTGTAACAATTTCCTTAGAAACCACCTTAGTAGCTACTACCTCTACCTCTAGATGAGCTTTCACCTTTCCACTCGGTCTTGCATTTATCTAGAGTTGTCTTTTCAGGTTCAGATCTACTACTTTCACCGCGAGATCTACCTCTTCCTCTAGGGAATCTACCACCTCTACCTCTTTTCCTTTTCTCATGTCTCTTATTCAATTTCTCCTCAGCTTTCAATGCAAATTGATAAGCCTCTTCAATGTTTTCCAATTTGACCAAAGTGATTTTCTTGGATGGAAACTCTCAAACCATTCAAGTATCTAGCAATTCTTTCCACATCATCTTCATCATGTCTAGATCTAATATCTAATATATAGAATTCCTTAGTATAATCCTTTATCAAGCTACCTTTCTACATTAAACCTTTCATTCGCCTAACTAGGTTAATCTAATAATCAAAAGGTAATAATTTTCCTTTCAATTTATTCACCATTTTATTCCATACCTTAATTTTGTCTTTTCCTTTCCTCTTTTTGACCAGCTACAGATGTTCCCACCATAAGGATGCATGACTTTTCAACTTTGTGTTTGCAATTTTCAATTTCTTTTCCTCAGGTACATTTTCATACTCGAAGTACTTTTCCATCTTTGTGATCCAATCCACCAATTCATCAGAATCCAATTTTCCACTATACTCAGGAGGATTAAAGTGTGGTGTAGACATCAAACTTGTCAAAGCCTTCAAGAATATTTCCTCACCTTGATCCATCATAGGTGCAGGTTCTACATCACCCCATTCCACCTCATTTTCATCATCACTAACATCTTCAAGATGGCTTACTCTTCTCTGGGCTATTACAAGAACTTCTAATCTAGCAGCAAGTTGTCTCAACATGTCTGCCAATCCTGGATCTACATCTCACCTCCCATGAACCATCTTGAAAACCCTCTGAAATTGTAGGTCAGATCACAATCTACCACCCAACAACATATCAACAAGGGCTTCACAAGAAGGAACTTTCAAACCTATATTCACAAACCTAGATCTAAATTTCACCTCACTCTGATACCACCTGATGCAAGGGAGGATAGAGATAGGGGCCAAAGACATGCCCTAACTAAATCCACCTTGCCAAAATAACACGTGGAAGCAATAACACACAATAGTGAGAGAGAGAAAGTAGAAACCTTTCATATATTATCTTCAAATACATTCATACATGCCAAGCTATCAAGCCTTCTTGATTTAGGCCAGATATTAGAATCAAGTACATAAGTCCTCAAACATGCGAGGATCTATGAACAATATATAAACTTCTACCTTCTATCTCCTATCAAAAACTAACTCCCTAACCTCTAACCCAACAACTACATTTATACAAGAGGCTACCAAATCAAGTTATCCTTTAGATCCATAATCAATAGAAGGAATGACTAGATCTAGGTCCACACACTTCCCAATGATGGATACCAGCATTAAATCTGTGACCCAAATTAAATGTACAAGTCAGCCTCAACAAAAATCCAAAATAAACAACTTAGAAAGAAAGGAAACTGAGTGCTAGACAAGCATCACCAAGCACAAGGGAAATTCACTGAGTGCCAGAGAGATAACTGACTAACACCGGTGAACAAAGGAAACCGAGCAACATCGAACCAACTCGGTCAAAGCAAGAACAAAGAAACATAGACAAACTCAAATATGTTTTGGTGACATAGGATTGCCAAGGACCTAAGATTCTCTTGCATCAATTTCCCTTTTCTCATTTCCTTAGAAAGGGGACACTCCCCAATCACTGTCTCCCTTGCCTCTATTTCAGATCACTCACCCATTTCTTCCCACATTTTTCTTCTCTCAGACCATCCATCAGATCATGTTCCTATGAGGCATAAAAACTTTAAACTTAATGTCTCTCTCCTCTTGGATGAAGATAATAATAATTCTATTAATATGGCCTCCCAACTATCTAAAATGTGTAATGTTGGCCTTAGGCCCATGGAGCTATGGGATGGGCTAACAAATACTTGGAGGAGCATGTTTCATATTATTGTCAAGAAAACGGCTTATGATAGAGGCCAATAAGAAACCTTTTTGCAGAATAAAATTAATGATATTGAGAGAGAGCTTCAAATCAATCCCATTTATTGTGTTATTGAGGTAGAGTTAATGGATATTAAGCATATGTTAAGAAAGCATCAAAACTACAAAATTAAAGGGTTGAGACTTAGGGCTTGGATGAACTAGTTTCATGAAGGAGACAAGGGTTCCAAATATTTATTTGACATTATCAAGGAAAAGAACATAAGATATGTTATTAATGAGATCCTCATTGATTGAGACATCACTAAAGATCCTACTGCAATTAAAGAAGCCTTCTATAAGTTCTACAAATATCTTCTCTCCTCAGAACATGGTGTGCAGAATCAAGTAGCCCTAGAGAAATGTATCAATCTCATTCCCTGCAAAATTTCCTCTAGTGATGCTGCTCTTCTAGAAAAAGATATCTTCCTAGAAGAAATATCTACCTCCATTAAATCCATGGGTAATGGCAAGTCTCTAGGTCTTGATGGTATTTTTAAAAATAATAATAACAAAATATAGAGTTAGGAAATTGTTTAATCAATGAGCAAGGAAAAGAAGATTTACCATGAATAATCACAAAACTAGGAGCATTCACCAAAGCACAAGGAATCAAGGAGACAATATTTTGAAGGGGGAAAAGCATACAAAAATCCCCGTGATATAATGAATGTGGAAAAAAATGCCTGAGAGAGAGAGAGAGAGAGAGAGCTTAGCTCATACAATGTTCAAGAAGAAGAAGAAATCTCATGAGTTGAGAGAAGGAGAACCATCTCTTAATAGAGATGTGAGAAAGGAGTTACATTGTAACTCCCATTTCTATGTATGCCACATTTCACTAGTGTGTGAGACAAGTGTAGGATTACTCATAAGGAGGAATATCTATTTTCCTTAATAAAGGAAATTACAAATATGACATGTCCTCCCACTTGGACTAGCGGATGAATACAAAAGGATACCTTGGTTTATCTTTTAAATACATAATTTACCAAGGAAAGATTAAATTTTAACACCCCCCTTTAATCTTTACTTGGGGTAATTACATCAAGGGGTATCAAACCCAAATTGTTACAATGAAATTCAAATTTCTCTCTAGAAAGAGGTTTTGTCAAAATATCTACAACTTGATCTTCACCTTTACAATGGAAGAGGGAAACTTTATTTTCTGCATTGTGCTCTCTAATGAAGTGGTGGTGGAGAGAAATGTGCTTTGACTTTGCATGGTAAACTGGATTCTTTGCTAAGGCTATTGCACTTTGATTGTCACAATACAATGGTGTAGGTTCTTGTGTAGATAGACCCAAATCTTCAAGTATTCTTCTAAGCCATAGAGCTTCTTTAGAGGCATGAGTACAACTTTTATATTCAGCTTCAGTAGTACATAGAGACACAAATTGTTCTTTTTTACTTTTCCAAGATATAGAACCTAAACCAAAAGAAAAATAATACCCAAAAGTAGATTTCCTACCATTGGGGTCTCCACCTAGATCTGAATCAGTAAAGCCTTTTAAAGAAAAATCAAAATTTGCATCATAAAATAATCCTAAGTTAATAGTACCTTTAATGTAACATAATATTCTTTTACTAATTTTGAAGTGATTTTGTTAAGGTTTGGACATGAATCTTGAAACTAAACCAACACTAAAAGATAAATTAGGTCTAGTGAGGGTTAGATAAATTAAACTACCTACAAGTTCTCTATAAGAAGTAGCATCTATGAAAGGAGATTCCATATCTATCATTAACTTAGTTCCTAAATCACATTGGTTTGAAATAGGATTAGAATCATTCATATGAAATCTATCTAGGAGATCTTTAGCATATTTACTTTGAGAGATAAAAATACCCTTAGGGGTTTGCCAAATTTGCATTCCTAAGAAATAATGTAAAAACCTAAATCTGTCATTTGAAATTTTTGGTTGAGTTGGAACTTAATATCAGAAACTAACTGGTTAGAACTAGAGGTAAGAATCAAATCATCAACATACAGAATGATAATAATAATGTCATCTTCACTATGCTTGATATACAAGTTAGGATCATTTTTACTTCTTGCAAAACCTTGAGGAATAAAGAAAGCATTAATTTTGGAATACCACTCTCTAGGAGATTATTTTAAACCATAAATAGACTTCTTTAGTTTGTAGACTAAATGTTCATTACCTTGTTGAATAAAACCAAGAGGCTGAGACATATAGATTTCTTCATGCAAATCACTATTTAAGAAGGCACTTTTAACATCCATTTGGTGAATAGGCCAATTCATTTTAGCAGCTAAAGAAAGAAAAAATTTAATGGTAGGCATTTTAGCAACAGGAGAAAAGGTTTCATTATAGTCTATTCCTTCAACTTGAGAAAAACCATGTGCAACTAATCTAGCCTTAAATTTACTAATTTCATTATTGGAATTTAACTTAGTTTTATATAACCATTTATAGGAAACCAGATTTTTACCATGAGGTAAAGTAACTAAATCCCAAGTATTATTAGAAATTAAAGAGTCATATTCTTCTTGCATAGCAGTTTTCCAATGAGGTTGATTTTTATCTTGAGAAAATATTTGAGGATCATTAGAATTAGAGAGAGAAGTCATAAGAGCATAATTACATTAGTTTATCCTTCTAGGTTTAAGTCCACCCATTCTAGCAATGTAATCATCACCTTCATTAAGTAAATCTTTAAACCATTTAGGATTTCTCCTAGAATTAACAAAAATATTACTAGGAGGAGTAAACAGATTATTACCATCATCATCATCATCATCACTGCTACTACTAGAAGGAACAAAAGCATTAGAAGCTGTATCATTACTATCTATTTGTTCATCATTATCCTATTGATTAGTATTATCCTTAGTGTTAGGAGCTGAAAAATAAGGAACAAAAACTTTAGGAGAAAAAATTTGAGGAGTAGGGTTGAGAGACAGAGGTTGGTCCTCCACAAGAACTATGTTGCTGTGACTAAAACCAGAATATGAAATTTGAGAACAGTCATGGATACCATTTTCAGCAATGCAAACATCTCTAGCTATGTGAACTATATTAGTAAGAGGATCATAAACTCTATAACCTTTAGTGCTCTCAGAATAGCCAACAAAAATATGAGGTGAGGATTTAGGATCTAACTTTTTCCTTTTCTATTTAGGTGTGTGAACATAAGCAGTGGAGCCAAAAATTCATAAATGAGACAAATTGAGTTTTCTTCCTGACCAAACTTCTTCAGGAGTTTTATTTGGTAGGGCCTTAGTAGGATTTCTATTAAGAATATATGTGGCACATGCCATGGCTTCAACCCAAAATTTATAATATATATTTCTAGCATGTTAAAAACATCTAGCCATTTCTACTATTGTTCTACGCTTCTGTTTAGCCACACCATTTTGTTCTGGTGTATAAGGAATGGTAAGCTCATGTTTGATACCAAAAGATCTTAAATAAGAAGGGAAAGCATGATTAACATATTCAGTACCATTATCAATCCTAAGAATATGAATTTTACAACCACTTTTTCTTTCTACAAAAACATGAAATTCAGCAAAAATATCAAGTACTTGATCTTTACTATGTAAGAAATAAATCCAAGTTCTACGAGAATAATCATCAACAAAGGTTAAAGAATATTTAGATCCTAAAATAGAAGTATTTTCCATAGGACCTAAAAGATCATTATGAATCAGAACTAACTTATTATTAGGTCTCCAAGATGATTTATGCGGAAAAGATTCTCTATGCATTTTACCACTCATACATCCATTGCAATCAAACTTAGAAGTAGTAAACTTAGGTAGCCCATCTACCATATTTTCTTTTTTCATTAATGAGATATAATCAAAATTTAAATGTCCTAGCCTTTCATGCCAAATGTGAAAATCAATAGTAGTGAGTAATGAATATCTAGGAGAAACAAATTGATAAAATTTAAATAGATTATCATCATCCAATTTAGCATCATCAACTATTTGATCAGTATTGGGATCAATGATATGGAAATTATTTTTATGAAACTCAACCTTATAATCTTGACATAATTGAGGAATAGAAATAAGGTTAGCTTTCAAATTAGGAACTTAAACCACATCATGTAATTTACCATTTGGAACAGAAACATTACTAGTTCCTTCAACTTGACAGCAATGATTATCAGCTAAAGAAACAAGAATATTCATAGAATCAGGTCGCAAAGAATCAAAGACTTTCTTATGAGATGTAACATGTTGAGATGCACCACTATCAATAATCCATTCAAGTGGTTTAGAAGCATTAAAAGAAATAGTAAAATAAGAACGAGATTGATTTCCATTAGGTTTTCCATTATGTTGATCATCCTTTTGTTTCTTAAAATAATTATGTATTAAGTGACCATTTTTACCGCAATAGGTGCAATGTGGCCTATTTGACTGATTATTATTATGATAGTTATTGGAAAGCCTAGAATTGTAATGATCATTAAATTGTTGGCCTGAGTTATTATATGAATTATTAGTATTGTTAGATCGTTGATAGTTTTGGTTATTTTGATTAGTGTTAGAAGATCTATTGTTATTGTGACTTTGAGAGACATATGCATGTTCATGAGTTTTAAGTATGCCAAACAGAATTAATTTAGCTTCCTCTTGACACAACATATTTTGAAAGATAACATAAGTTAGTTGAGATGCTAAAGAAGGAATAGCTAATTGAGAATAAATATTAGTAATAAACTGTTGGAACTATCTGGGAAAAAATTTATGAATAATTATATGGATTATCCTTAAATCAGAAAGAGGAACTTGTAAACTAGTTAGTAAAACTTTAATGGAATCAAACTTGAGCAAGAAATCATCAACAGAGTTGAAATCAGTATACCTGAGGTCTTCAAGTTGGTCTTGAAGCTAGATTTTTTGAGTCTCATCCGCATTTCCATAAGTATTTTTCAGGATGTCCCAAGCCTGATGGGCTTCTGTACAAGTAGAAATTAACACATACAATTAAGGACTTAAGGAGATCCTGATTAAACCAAGTGCTTCCTCATTTTTAGTCTGCCAAGTAGTTTGGTCAGCTTGAGGAGCAGAGGCTGCTGGTTTTGAACTGGCATCAGTAGCAATATCTAAAATGTGTCTAAATCTAAAGATGAAGGTCATGCGCATTTTCCATGCATGATAATTTGTACTAGTTAATTTCATTTCTGGCATCAAGGTATTCTAGTAGAATTTTACAAGCAACATTTAGAGTGGATTAGGAAGGAATTACTTGAGCTTTATAAAGTTGCATTCGACAGGGGATCTCTATGTAGTAACATCAATAAAGGAGTCATTAAACTAATTCCTAAATTAGGACACAAGACTCAGGTGAAAAATTGGAGACCAATTACTCTATTGAATATGTCATGCAAAATCATTGCAAAAGTTTTGGAAAGGAGAATTTCTTCCTTAATGAAGAACTTCATCTCTGTGACAAAGACTGGCTTTATTCAAGGAAGATATATTTTGGATTATCTAATCACGAGTTGGGAAGCCATGCCGGGCCAAAAATAGTGGATAGAATACTGCTATGATTTTTTTTGACTTTGAAAAAGCCTATGATAGAGTGGAATGGTAGTTTGTGACCAACATGCTAGGAGCTTTTGGATTTCTTGAGATTTTTTGTAAATGGATCAATATTTTATTTGTTGACTCCTCCACTATTATTGATGTGTGCATGATGATCTCTCTGAAGATATTCCCCTCTAGAGGTCCATTAGGAAAGGGTGTCCCATTTCTCCATCCCTCTTTGTCATTGTTGTTGATGCCCTATTTTACATCCTAAGAGATTGTAGCCTTGGCCCTCCTGTTGAAGGTATTTCCCTCCCCAATAATGATATCTTGATTAATGCCCAATTTGCTGATGATGCTTCTTTGTTCCTTGATCTTTCTTAAAGAAAATTTTCCAATGATCTTAATACACGTAACCTATTCTTCCTTACTTCTAGTGCTAAAGTAGCCCCTCATAAATCTAGTGTCCTTGGTTGGTCTGAGACTACTCCAAATTGGCTAAGCTCAAGTGGGTGGGAATGGGTTGGTCCTAATAAGATTGTTTGGTATCTAGATATTCCATTTGATATTGATCCATGTATCAGTGATATGTGGAAATGGATTTATGATAAGATGAATAAAAAAACATTTGAAATGGAAGAATCACTCCCTTTCCTTAGTTGGTCAGGTCCAAGTTGTCCAAAAAGTGATATCTTCTCACCACATATATTTTGCATCTACTTGGTTGTTTACTAACTATTAGATTAATATGCTAGAGAAAATAGTTAAGGAATTATTGTGGTCTGATGGAATTGGGAAAGGTAAGAGACATTGTGTGAAGTGGGACTAGTGTTGCAAACCTAAAAAAACAAGGTGGTCTTGGTATTAAGGATTTTAAAGCTCAAGGTGTTGCTTTGGTAGCCAAGTGGATTTACAAGGCCCTTTGGGGAAATGAATTGTGGAAGGTTTTAATTAGAAACAAAATTTAAAAGATCTGTCATTAAGAAAGGTAAGAATTGGAAATAAATTTTTGTTTGTGACATCATCATGGGTGATTTTAAATTGAAACCCTTTGGTTCTAGTGTCTTTTGTTCTTTTTGGAAGGCTTGGTCTCATGTCAGGGGATATATTTCTAATAGAGGTGATTCCCCCCCCCCCCCCTTCTACATAGTTTTTGATAGATCTATTTGGTGGGGGCTAAGCCTTAATGATAAGCCCCTTGATCTAACACAGTGTTGTTTTGCTAAACTATGGAGGAGAAATGAAATTAAGGAAATTAGGGATATTCTAGTTGATGGATAGTTGGAATCATGGGAGGAGCTCAACACTAGTTTTGTGATCTCACCCTCTCAGAAAAAGACATACACCTTGATATTTAAAGCTCTTAAGGGGGCCTCACTTGGGAATATTTTGGATACTAATTCTTTCTTAGATTAGACTAAATGGTTTGATGGTACTAGGTTGAAAGAAACCTCCACAAAGAAATTGTATGGATTGATCAAACAAGACAAGGCAATCTTCAGACGAGTGACCCATTGTTGGGCATTTGATTATCCTTTTTTTGATTGGCATTTCTTATTTGAATTGTTTTGATCCACACCCATTAAACCTAAAAAACTTATGTTTTAGATGGTTTTTGCTTATTAAAAATATTATTGTTGGGTCTGTCCTCTACTGGTCTAGAATCTGTTAGTTACAATTTGTGTAATGTAGTTGAGAGTGTCGAACATTTTTTTTTTGACTGTGAATATGCTTGTAATATTTGGGAAATTTTTCTTTGTTATCCTATTCTATGGAATTATAAACCTAGCTTGTCTTGGAGTGAAATTCTTTTTGGCTATATTGATGTCCTTGACTTTTCTCTCAACAGATTTTGGTTTTTCCTCACATGTAAAATCCTATGGGTACTTTGGTAGGATAGGAACTGAGAAGTTTTTCAAGGTGAAAGAAGGAAATCTACTGAGTTTAATCTTAAAATCACACACTTTTTAATAATGTCACAGGTTTCTCTATTACTACAATTTCCTAAAAGAAAATTCATGATGCTTGTTCATGAGGGATCTCTGCAAATTTTCAAAGATGAAGTTAAAAAAGTACAATACATTAACGATTACTAGTCCTTTCTAAACCCTAGGGAGGTGGAGAAACTCAACAATATGCTTTGTGATTGTAATATTGGTAACATTGATCGCACCAATACCAATGAATCTATGGCTTAAGGTGATTGGTCATGGGACTCTTCTATTAATACTGGCTCCCATACCACCACCAACATTCCCAATGCCAAGAGAAATGATGAATGGAGATGATTGACACAATAGTATCTAGTATTTTGATTTATATTGGATCAAATAAGTTCATATCTTGATGCACATGCATCCAAGTTTGTGGTAGGGGCATTCTTTGTCCTCAGTGAAACTGCATGGGGTGTTTGTATTTGGCCGGTGTTACTTGGTTGCAACCTTGACTGACAACCTCAGTCATTGAAGGAAGCTTGGTCACTGAAGGAACTTAGTAGTCTTTGGCACTCAATGAAAGTGTTACTCAGTCATGCCTACCGTTCTCAGTCGACACTTGTGCTCAGTGATAACTGCTGTGTTTGGTTAATTCACTGTTGCTCGGTAGTTTTGGTTTACTGATTGAAGTTCTGTGTGATTTTTTAGGCCGACTTGGTGCATTTATTGTTGGTAGCTATTGTTATAGGCTGAAATGCTGAATTAAATGTTTGTATACATTTGTAAGCCAACTTGTGTGGCATTTAATTATTTGTTGGGGAGATTTAATGGTTTCATCCAGTCGACTTGTGGCTGATGATTAGTATTTATAGGATGTTTGGGTAGATGTCTAGTGGGAGGCAGATGATCATTGGGAGATCATAGAAGTTCATGACTTGAAGACTTAGCAAATTAGATTTGAGGTTTTGAAAGCTGAAGTTGGCAAAGTTGTGGAAAGATCTTGTATGATCTTGCGGATCAGATTATTATCTGATAGTTTTTTATAACAGAGCTAGTGGTTTTCACACTTGGAGACAAGGAGATTTCTTGGAGGCTTGTGAGCTCAAGTTTAGATCTACCTTAGAGTTTCCATCAGCTTCTGATTATCTTTAGAGCTGAGCTAGCTGAGAGTGTATTAGATGTATTTGGATCTTGCAGAATTGTTTTAATTATGATTGGCCCTAACTTGGAGGGCCTTATAGCTAGGAATGTTAATGCAAATTACTTGAAACAATTGTTGTGTTACCTATTGTGTTGAGTATTCCACTATGTAATTCTATTGGCTATAATGTTTGGACTATCCTTCATTGGATCCACCATCCTTTACTGCATCAGGTGTTATCAAAGTGAAGTTTGTTCCTGTTGGAGTTGAGAGTTGATATTGTGGAGTGAAGGTTGACCTAGCAAGGCTGATCTTTTGAAGTTGATCCTATTGGAGCAGAGATTGTGCACAATCTAGATTGTAGATCTGAGGTACTGAACTTGTGAAATCATGCCCTAGTTGTTTGTACAAGGTGGCAAGTTGAGATTTGACTTGCATGCAACTTGGAGATTATCATAAGGTGGTTAGTGTAGGGCTTGTTGCAGAGGGTTTCTCTTATCTTTAAGGATGCATCTAAGAAGATTCAACCCTAGTTATATTGTAGATCTTTGTGATGCTATGGAATCAAATATTTCTAATAAAGTTAGATTGGATGTTAGATTTGAGATAGAATTGATGAAGAATGTCATGGTCACCGAGATCACGAGAGCTATTTATAGTGTACCTCAGAATGTTGGTACTGAGGATGGCTATGAAGAGGCTGCTAAAGAATTTGAAACTTCTAGATCTAGTGGTGATGACCAGAGGAATATATCTAGTGAAGACAGAACTACTCAGTTGCATAGATCTAGATCTCAGTTTAGTAATGGTTATCGAATGGAAGTTTCTACTTTCTCTAGTACTTTGAAGCTTGACAATCTAATTGATTGGATTGGTGAACTTGAAGATTTCTTTGAGCTAGAAGAAATTAAGATCCTCTTTGGGTGAGATTAGCACAGACAAATTTGAAAGGACATGCTACTCTTTGGTGGAAAGAACTACAAAGAGATAGAGAATATGAAGGTGAAATGAAGATTAATCGGTGAAGGTTGATGGTGACTAAGTTGAAAGCTAAGTTCATACCTTCTGACTATGAGCTTGAATTGTTTAAGAAGTTGTAGAATCTAAAACAAAAGGATCTATCTATTGAAGATTATATTGAGGAGTTCTACAAACTTACTATTCGGTCTGGACACTGAGAGCTTGGTAAGGAAAAGGTAGCTCGATATGTAAATGGTCTGAGATTAAATATTTAGGATGAGCTTGGTATGCTGAAGATTGACTCTATTGAAGATGCTTATCAGTATGCTCTGAAGGTAGAAGATAAGTTGAAGAGGAAACAACCTAGGAACTCCCAAGGGAAGGAGAAGATTGATCACTCAGTGAAGGATAAACTGACTGATGCAGAAGATGAATAGAAACCTATGGAACTAAATAAGAAGAAAACTAGAGTTATCTTTAAGGGTACTTGCTATAACTATGGAGAGGAAGGACACTATTCTTTTTAGTGTACACAGAAGAAGGTTGACCGATAATATTCTATGATGAATGAGAACATTCAGAATGAACTTGAATCAGAGAACTTGCTGCTTCAGCGAACATTGCTTTGTACAAAGGAGGAACCTTGTCAAAGGAGTAACTTGTATAGAACTTGATGCAAATTTGAAGGTAAACTTTGTGATGTTATTATTGATAGTGGTAGTACTGATAACCTTGTAATTGAGGACTTGGTTCATAAACTTGGGTTGAATAGATTGAAGCATCCTTGTCCTTACAGGATTGGCTGGTTACAAGATGTTCATGCTTTGGAAGTAAGAGAACAATGCTTCATTGATGTTCAGATTGGCTAGTACAAGGATCTTGTGTTATGTGACATTGTGAGGATGAATAGTTGTGATATATTGCTTGGTAGACCTTGGCAATATGATTGCAGAGCTATGTATGACTATGTCCAGAATGTGTTTACTATTGAGAAGGATGACAAGAAGTTTTCACTGATGCCTTTGATGGATACAATGCTTAGACAAAGAAGCTTGAGTATTGGTAGCTGAGTTGAGATTGTGGATCCAAAGAAAATGAATCATTATTTTGGAGAACCAACCTGTATGTTGTCAAGAAAAGACTTGAAGAGATAGAGGAAACTGAAGTGGAAGAGTATGCAAGCTAAAAAGATGGAGGACTTGTATGTGAAGAACCAGTTCAGGATTTACATGCTGAATCTTGGAAGATGTTCTTCTCACATATGAAAATCTTTTGGAACCTGGGGTGTTTGATGCTGGGCCATCCAACGTTGAGGCAGGGGCATTCTTTGTCCTTGGTGAAACTGCATGGGGTGTTTGTATTTGGCTGGTGTTACTCAGTTGCAACCTTGATTGATGGCCTCTGTCATTGAAGGAAGCTCGGTCACTGATAGAACTTGGTCATCTCTGGCACTTGGTGAAAGTGTTACTCAGTCATGGTTGTGGTGCTTGGTTGACACTGGTGCTTGGCGATGCCTGGCGTATTCGGTTAATTCACTATTTCTCGATAGTTTTGGTTTACCGACTAGAGTTCTGTATGATTTGTTGGGCCGAATTGGTGCATTTATTGTTGGTAGCTATTGTTAGATGCTGACATGCTGAATTAAATGTTTGTATACATTTTTAAGATGAATTGTGTGGCATTTAATTATTTGTTGGGGAGAGTTAATGGTTTCATCTAGCCGACTTGTGGTTGATGATTAGTATGTATAGGATGTTTGGGTAGATGTTTAGGGGGAGGCAGGTGATCATATGGAGATCATAGAAGTTCATGACTTGAAGGCTTAGCAAATTAGATTTGAGGCTCTGAAAGCTAAAGTTGGTGAAGCTGTGGAAAGATGTTGCATGATCTTGCAGATCAGATTGCTATCTGATAGTTGTTTGTAGTAGAGCTAGTGGTTTGCACACTTGCAGACAAGGAGATTGCTTGGAGGCTTGTGAGATCAAGTTTAGATCTTCCTTAGAGTTTCCATCAGCTTCTGATTATCTTCACAACTGAGCTAGTTGAGAGTGTATTGGATCTATTTGGATCTTGCATAATTTTTTTTACTGTGATTGGCACTAACCCGGAAGGCCTTATAGCCAGACATGTTAATACAAATTACTTGAAACAATTGTTGTGTTATCTGTTGTGTTGAGTATTCTATTGTGTAATTCTATTGGCTGCAAGGTTTGGAATGTCCTTCATTGGATCAATAATCCTTGATTGCATCATATCTATAATTATTTGTACCATTCTATAAGCTAAGAAAATCTTATGTAGAAAGATATGAATCAATGTAACCACTAATATATAGGTAGGTAGAAACAACCTAGATCTTCCCCCACTTTTGTAATTGTATATTCAACTGGGGTTTTTTTAGTGACTATGTCTGTTTTGCTAGGCATGGTTGATAGCTATTATGTATCTCATTCTTTCTAAACTACTTTAATAGAATTATGTAAATATTAGAGAAATTAATATAATACTGACTAGATATATATAGTAATCAGTGATAATCCTCAAGTATCCTTTATCAAGTGTAGCCTTTTATTATCACATTTTTTAAGAAATCAAGAGGAATTGAATAATTGGATTCAAGATTTGAAGGAAAACATCCAAGATCAAGTTCTCCAAGTATCCAATTTGTTAAGATAATTCAAGTCAAAGGAAATATTCTTCAATTGAAGAAAAGTTTCTCTCTGATGATGGCCAAGTATTGGAATTCTCAATCAAGCAAGATGATCTTTCCTTCCATTCTTTTTCTTTCTCATTCATTTCAAGTGATTATCAAGCTTGTCTATATTCAAGATCTAGGAGTGTCATTCATAGATCTATTCATTTGTGAGGGAATCCTTGATTTTGCATCACATTATGAGGTCAATTATTTATATTTCAAGTACATTCAAGAATCTTCATTGGTATGCATGATTTCTACATCTATCTATGAGGGTTTATGGAAGGCGAGTCTAATATTTACCTTTTTATATCCTTTCCTTAATGTAATTTATTTCTATTTTCAAATTTGATTCCTAAATAGGGTTTGGAAAATTAAAAACACTTTACCTAATCTCCCCTGCATTTTTATATGTGCACAAACAAGATATAGAGCTATAAGAAGAATCTAAAAAATATCAGATATAATTAGAGGATCCCAGAAAATTTCAGCTCAAACCACTCGGTAGAGAATGGCATTGGCATCCATACCCAAGAACAAGATGATTTCCCACCCCTTCCCCTATTATCATAACTGATAATAATGTTGATGATTGATTATTTGATGGAGTTGATGATGAAGACTGACCAAGATCAGAGGTATACATGATGCTAGTAGAATGGTTAGATCAGTTATAGTATTGTCATTGATGTCAAGAAATTGTTTTTTAGTTTATATTATTTTTCCATATCATTTGGTAATGATATAAGATGAATGAGTTAAGGAGAAGAAGAAATGAGAATTTATGAAGTTGTAGAACTTAAATGGGCAACTGATATAGATTGGACAATGATATGATAATGTTGGTATAATTATTTTCTACCTAACATATGATTATTTTAAGTTGGTAAAGCATGGTGATAAAGATTTGACAACTCAGTAAGATAAGTTTTTATGGCTACCGAGATGGAAAATTCACTTGGTGAGGTAAAGGTGAAAATATAGGTCACTTGATAAAGTGGAAAGGTTTAGGCATTGAGCAGTTAACTGAAATTCTAAGTGAAGAACACTGAGCAAGAAAAAGATATTAAACATGGATGGAATAGATATTTAATGATTAGCTATGATGATTTGGATGATCATGATGATAAGGAAAGGTAGTTAGAAAGATCTACGGTTATGAAAATTCAAGATGAAGATCTATGAAAAGCTCTAAGAGGCAAAAAGAGATGGAATGACTTTCAAGAAAAGTTCAAGTTCTTAGGTGAAAAGGAAACGTGTTACTTGTAATACCCCAAAAATGGGCTATAGGTTCATTAACCTCTATATCGACACATCGAATGAAATTGCCATCAAAGTCCTAACCAAAGGTACATTTGCATATCATCGAATCCTAATTGATTATCTTAAATTCTGCATTGGGGAATATTCCTAGTAATATTCCTAATTATCATAATTACCTTTAATTTAATGATTATTTGGCGATAAATCTTATTTATCCTAAAGTTTGATTAATTGAATATTCTAAATATTTAATTAATTAGATTTAATTCTGCCACTTAATTATTTAATTGAAGTTAATTTTATTTATTCCTGAATCGTATTATTTAATTTTGACAATAAATTCAAAATCCTATGAATAATTGATTAAATTCTTATTTAATTAATTAAAGCAAGTTGTTAATTTTTAATAATATTGTTTTTGAATAAAAGTTTGAAAAATAATTGATTAACCCATAAATCAATTATTTTATTTTAAAAAATCAGTTAAGTTGAGAATAAATCACTTTATTTATTTATTAATTCATAATTATCCATGTGCACAATCAAAGAGCAGTTAAACTCCAAATCAGAAAATCAATGCAAGTTATTGACTTTTTGGAACTCAACATCATTTTTGACTTTTAAAATTTATCTAAACTTCTAATTTGAGTTAAAAAGCTATTTTTGCATGATTTGCATGTTTTTGTGAATTAAATTATCTTTATTTAAAAATAACTCAAAAATCAAGCTAAGTTATTTGAGTGATTTATGGCTTTTATCCATGCACCTCTAAAGCCCTGGATTTCTATAATTTAAGGCTTCAGCTCATCTCAAATCATCTCATATTTTTGCACAATCACATTGGAGAATTGAAACTGGAAGAATCAAAGCTTCTTGCGAATCAACATTGTTGTGAGATCAATCTTGTTTTTTTACATTCATTTAGATTCATTTTCATATCATTGTTAGATCATTTAGCATATCATAGCATATCAGTTTTTACATATCATAGATTTCATATCATTTTTCATCTTATTGCATAGAAAATATCCCCAAAAAATAGATTAATTGCATTCATATTTCATATCAGTTTTGCATTCAAATCTTTCGTTTAGGTGTCGTCAAGGTCACTGATCTCGATACAATCTGAGAGCATCATACTCACACCTATTAGAAGGCAGTAAATTGCCTGGTTAGTTTAGCTTTCAATTCATTGCACGATTTTATTTTTTCTAACCTCTAATGTTTTACTAAAGTGTTGTGTGTACAGATCAGGTACAATTTTCACACACACATTTCTGGCACCCACTGTGGGGCAACCCACCTTTACATGCTAGTTTTGATTTTTTTGGGGAGCTAAAACCCTAAAATTTCAAAGATTTAATTTTATCTCTCAAATGGCTTGGAGTTTTGCTCTGAAATTTGTTTTGCAAGTTGGACACATATCAAGGACACTACAGTAAAAAAATTTAAAATTTTCTGATGTGTTGAATTTTTAATAATTTTTTCTTGAAATTTTGGAAAAAATCAATATCTGACACAACTTATCATATTTTTTAGAAATTTTTATATTTTAGGAAATCTCTTTAAATTCTATGGGGGGTCCATTCTTTGTATTTTAAATTTTGATGCAATATAATAGCTCAAATAGTCAATTTACAAAAACTGGTCTGTTTTGGTAAAATGGGTCTCTAGGGCACAAATGAAGAGATTTTTCTAAAATTTTTACATTTTTGGAAAGATCTCTATTTTTTAGTAGGGGTATCTATTCTAAATTTCTATTTTTGTGGCCAAAATCATATCAAAAAAATTAGATCTTGTTGACTAGGTCAAATGCAGTAAAAAAAAAAAAATTTTGTGATGGGTATGCACTTATTTTTTTTACATGGTTCAATGAATGATATGAGTTGTCATTTGGGTTAATTGATGGTTATTATTGCTGATAATAATTGATTTTTAGAGCTAACCCTAGGGTTTTCATAAGTTTAAGATACGTTACATATCTTGTTTGCTTGTTTGCTTGTTTTCTTATTGGAAAGTTTGTTGCTTGCTTGCGCGGGATTGCCTAACAAAGATAAAATAAAGTAAATATCTACTAAGCACATCACAAGGATCTCAGGTATTCTACTTGTTTTGATAATATTTTGATTTGGACTTAAAATAAATCTCTTGTGTGTCGAGCTTGAGTGCTTCTTTTCATGCTTTTGTTTTACACACTTGCATAATTGATACTAGGTTGTAAAACCTTAGGTATTCATTTAAGTAGTCTTAGATACTTGTGATTGATCTAGATTGCTATCTAGGGTTATTGGACTCACTAAATCTGCTAGCCCCTCATTCTGCCCCGTGGTTGCAATCTCAGCACCATAAAGGGGAGGGGTCTACAGGAGAGAAGCGTTAATTGTTCCACCAAACAACCCTTTTGTGCTTTTTAGAACTCACTTGTTTTCTAAGTTGTGGACTTGTTTTTAGCTTGTGTGAGGGGTTAATTGTTCCACCTTGTGGACTCACCTCATATTCACTTTAAGCACTAAGTGTTCCTCTTTATGCTTTTGAGTACTTTCGGTAGATTTACTTTTGGAAATATATCTGTGCTCACATAATAATTAGGCCCTATGAACACTATTTGTGATTCTTGAGAGATTGGATTCCTAGTGAAATCCTTCTTGACGATGGAATCCTTGTAGGTAGGGAGGATACTTAGTGGGTTTCACATTCTATTGGGTTAGTGCATCTTCTCTTATTGATCGATAAATTCTCTCTCTGGAGAGGTTGATAGATCACGTGGGGTTGACATCACAGACCTTGGTGAAACAAACTTTGTCTTAGCATGTCATTTTAATCTACTTGCTTTGTTTGGGTTAAAAGTGAAGAGGCATCAAAACCTTGGATCTAGAGCCAAGTCCCCATCATACTGTGAGTCACCTTTAGAGAGGGTTAACCATAGTAGACGATCCCTTCACAGGGAAAATTATGTTGATGAAACCTCAAGTGGTAATAGCCATTTCAGATGTGGTAGTAACAATCACTATATAAATGTCATTGTGGAAGAAATCTTCATAGGTGTGGTTCATTGTTGGGTTGTCAGATCTCCCTAGTAGCTCCTGATTGATTAAATTCTCGGACTGTGTCAAAACCCTGGTGCACCAGGATTGGAGTTCACCCCTTTGGATCATAAAAGTTGCAGAGTCAAACCATTACTAAAAACCCTAGCGAGGCCAAATTTTCATTTTCTAGGGTATATGTGCATTATTGCAAAACATTTTTGGAACATACACAATTAGCACTTCTGAGGATTAGAATGAATAATTCAATTGATTGTTCATGTGCAAGGTTGCTTTTGCCTTTGTTCATTGTTTTCAGACATGTCTAAAATCACTTGCTTGCTATTTTGTGTGCTTTCTTATCTATCTGGTTACTGAAAATGAACAAATCTGTTACAATCTTCAAATCTGGACATTGAAATTTGCAAACAATCTGAATCTGAAAACTCAAAATTTGCAAAATCTAAAGTAAAATTCTTTTCTGGAGTCAAAAGTCATCTCAGGAGGTCAGAAAGTCATATGAGTTTCTATCAAGTGTCATTTCATTACTGCCCATCTATTGTATGATAGAGAACCTAGTGTTGTATGAGTCTTTCTGCCAGTGAAATTCCCAAAATCAAATCGTGCTAGCAACTGTCGTATGAGTTTTGCAACTGTCGTTTCATAGCATACCCATTGTTGTACAAGTTTTGTAACTATCGTACGAGTTTTGCAATTGTCGTATGAGTTTTGCAACTATCGTTTCATAGCATACCCACTATCATACGAGTCTGCAGAATGTCATTTGGGAAAATTTTTAAAAGTTGTTAGAAATTGTCAGAATTGCCAGATATTTAGCATTTTCAACCTATTTCCAGAATCTATCGATCAAATCACTATTTCAGGAACAGAGCAGTAGCTATTAAGAATCCAATCATTATCCCAAAGTGGTCTTTTGAATCTGATTCATCCTTCTATTTAATTGATATGAGTTCTTTTCATCTTGTGTCAAAACCTTGTCATAACTATCTATCTTCAATCAATCATCAAAATGAGTAAGTTTTGTGATATCTTGCCCGCTATCTTTTGGGAAATCTACCCATACATCCAGGGCATAGTATCCTTCACCCACGTCTAATCGAATCTTCAAATCAATCAAACCTTGACAAGGTTGTGTCATCTAATCATCTTGATTCAATTCATTCTTCCATTATCTGGATCTTATTCTTTTGTTTCACTCAAATTTAATGGTGGAAACTAGAGCTTCCTCACACAAGAAATCTAGAGAAGTATCCCAAATCTTACCTATAACCACTACTAGGGGTCCAACTCTTGAGCAACTCATCAATTCTAGTCTTTACGAGGATGACGTTCTTGGTAACTATCAATTAAAAACTGGTTACATTCCTCCTCCATCAACTCACAGAGGTATCCAACAAACCCTGCATCAATCTATTCCAAGGAGTCCACAAACTCCTACCATGTCTCAAGCAGGGACAAATTTTGGCTCTCAAAGAGCTCAATCTCAACATGGTGCAGATCAGGAACCCACACCTGAAGAAATTGCTCAATATCAACATGATGATAACTTCAAATGGATGATGAAACATTTCTTGAAAGAAGATAGAGAGACATACTTTTTACAATTAGCTCATCAAGGAGCTAAACTTCCTCCCAATTTTAATGTTGAAGATATCATTATGCATGAGGAAGAAACTCCACTCATAGCTATGATGAAATAGATGCATGCTATGCAAGTTGAACTTAACAATCTTAAGAAAGAAAAGGAACCCAAAGAGTTCTCCATGGAAGCTCTATGCCCTTTTCCTTTTGACAAAGACTTGTATATGCCACCATTTCCAAAAAGAGTGGAGATACTAAAGTATGATAAGTATGATGGACACTCAGATCCTCAAGATCATGTCAGAGAATTCTGTACACAATCAATGGAGTTCATGCACAAACCTACCTATCTGATGTGTCTTTTCCCTCGATCTCTAGGGGGAGCAGCCATCCACTGGTTCTCTAGACTGCCTTCTACTATCAAAATGTTTGAGGAGTTGATCAAATTGTTTTATCAAAAATACTCCTACAATATTCAACATCCAGTCACCATGATTGATATCTGTAATCTCAAGCAATATCCAAGAGAACCATTCCTAACATTTCTCAAGAGATGGAGCAAGAAGTTCTCTCTATATGCCAGACCTATTCTAGAAATAGAAAAACTAGAAATCTTCATCAATAATCTTGTTCCTGAAATCAATTATCCTCTGCAAATGCAAGATCATACATCTTTTGATAAGATGGTGGATAATGCTATCAAAATTGAAAAAGTGCTTGTGAAAAAGGGAGAAATCACACTTCAAAAAGACAAGCACGAATCAGGATCTAGTTCTAAAGACAAGAACAGAAACTGGAACAAGAACAAAGGCATCATCATAGATGGTGTTGTTGATACTATCCATGCCCCATCAAAGGCACCAGCCTAAAATCTCACTCTTGACACCCAAGCCATTAAAGCTTCAGAACAAAAGTCTTCTGAACCATCTCAAAAGAAGCCACAATACGAAAGATGGGATAATAACAAAAAGTTCACTCCTCTTGGAGAATCTTTGGAATCTGCTATGAGAACTCTACTAGCTGATAACATCATCTCTTTACCACCAATCCAACCACCTGATTCTGAGCTTAAGCCAAAATGGTGGAGAGAAAATGAATTCTATGATTTCCATCGAGGTAAAGGTCACAAAACTAATAATTGTTTCCACTTGAAACATACCATTCAAGATCTGATTGATAATGGAGACATCACAGTTGATAATACTAAGAGAAATAATGATCATATGACATTTACAGAGCCATTTCTGAAATATGGCCAAGAAGTTTCAACTTCTAAGCCTAATATGGGGCAAAAGTCAACTATGCCTACCCTGGAAATAATGCTGTCATCAATATGGTTGAGCCTTGTCTCTCAGAGCATTGCAATGTCATCTCAATTGTAAGAAGAGATAGAAAAAATCAATCCACCAATGTAGTTACTTGATCACAAGCCCAGGCACATCTAAAAGGACAAATCTCAAATTCATCAAATGTCCCTAAGCTTCCCTTCAATCTTTCATTTGCTTCTAAACAGAAGGCTACTTCCAAATCTTCCAATTCTAAAGATGCAAGGCCTACATCTTATAGCATTGTTCAACAACTCCAACACACTAATGCCAAAATCTCCATGTTTGAGTTGCTTTGAATATCTCTAGCTCATAGAGCCATACTAGACAAAGCTTTGCTCGGTTCCAATGTTCCTAATGACCTTGATTTAGACAGGTTCTAGACTATGGTTGGACATCTTACATCTCTGCAATATATCTCCTTTTTAGAGGAAGATGACAACTCCTTGAGTCACCCACATAATCAGCCTTTGCATATAGAAGTCCTGATCCAAAACCATAGAGTCAAATGTGTTTTGATAGATGGGGGTGCTGGCCTACACATTTGTTCTTACAGCTTGATCACACAATTGGGATTTTCAGAATTGGCTATTGATCCTAGAAAGAAAATAACTATCAAAGCCTATGATGAACAAGAAAGATCTTCTAAAGGCACCATTGTCTTACCTATCAGAGAAGGTCCAGTTATCAAAGATACCATCTGTCAAGTGCTTGATCTACTTTTGGCCTACAACATCCTTCTAGGGAGACCATGGATACATGGAATGCAAGCTATTCCTTCTACATACCATCAATGTTTGAAGTTTCCTTATGAAGGAGTAGAGGTTACTATCCCCGCAGACTTGAATACAACTTGAAACACCTTGAAGGAAAGTGCAGAAAAGCTTGTACCTAATAAGAGAGAATCTTCCATTGAACCAACTAAAGAAGCATCCACATCTAAAATGGAAGATCTTGCAAAAGAGGTCAATATCAAAGAAAATAGTATGGGAGAATATACTATCGAGCCAGTCTTATCTTTGACATCTCTCCCTATCTCACCTAAGTTTTATGGGCAATCTTTGAAACAATCCAAGCCCAAACCTAAGGAACCTCTTGAAGCATACAAAAAGAATTTTGTAGCAGAACAAGTATCCAAGAAAGAATTTGAAGAGGATGAAGCTATGCTATCATGGCTATACAAAGATGAACTTGAATCTCAATTTGTTCAAACTAGTGACTCTATAGTATCCAAAATCCCTTCTAAGTCATATGGTCCAGGAGATAAATTAATAGCTAAGATGGGATATTCAGGTAAAGGACCTCTAGGAATCAGAGGACAAGGTCTTGAGGCACCTCTCCCACATACTAGTAGACAAAATAGAAACAAAGTTGGCTTAGGATTTAAGAAGAAACCCTATCACCTCAAAGGTAATTATTCCCATGTCATAGAGCAGATCGCACTAGGAGAACCTCTTCTTAAGAAAGAAGAAATAGAACCATCAGATAGTGATTCAGATAGCTTAGAACTCATCCCCTATGAAAAATTTCCTAAAGAGATCAATGACCTTCTTGATGATAAAGATGATCCAATCAAAAGAATTAATGTAGTAGAAACACAAGAACCTACTATTAATCAAGAGATAGTTGCAACACAAGAACCAAAAAATCTTGAAAATAATCAAGAAGAGGGAAGTGGTAGTGATTTTGAGATAGATTCCCATGAGTATGAATTCAAATTAGAATCTGAGGGTAACCCTTCTTGGGGTATTCACCCTGACTTTACTCATGCTCTAAGATTTCCTAGAGATCCTAAATCAGAAGCTGAATCAAATGACTATGAATGGGGAGCCATTCTAGAACCAGATGAAGATGGGCTTATTATAGAGAAACATGTTGAAGTTATTCACCAATATGCACCTAATCCCAATGTAAGTCTAGAATGAAATGATGAACCTATCGAGTCTGATCCACCTATGGTTGAATTGGACTCCCATGATGGCATTGAGCCTATTCATGAATTGAATGTCTTAAGTTGTAATATCACCTTTGAACTCGAGTGTCAGGTTAGGACCAATGATGACATATCCATATCCGTAAACATTATCTCCCAATCTTTCCCCACTTTGACTATCCAATATCTAGAACTTATTGATCAAACCTCCAAAAATCTGAGCCATGGTATTTATACCTTCCCGAATGACTATGCCCTTGCTTGCTACCTCAATGTAGTTGAGCCTATGAGGACTTCCATCAATGAACTGAGCGTCAGCATGACCGAGTTAGACATCAAATATCTTAGTCAAAAAAATAAGAATAAAAAGAAAAAAGAAAAAGAATTATGAGGGTGAAAACCACTTTGTGGTAGTCTCAGAACCTACAAAAGTAAAAATAAAAGATGTATCCAAAGGTGAAAACCTCTTTGAGGCACCTAAGGATGAGATATTTGATGTCCTTCCAAGTCATTTATAGGACAGATCTCCAGTTCTAATTGAGCCCACTCAATCCATCAATTTGGGTACAACAGAGGAACCACAATTGTTACATGTAGCACAATCATTATCAAAAGAAGAGAAGCAAAAATTTACTACATTCCTAATAGAGAAAAAGATCAACTTTGCATGGAAATACTCAGATATGCCAGGATTGGATCCTCATCTTATAATGCATGATTTATCCATAGCTCCAAATGTCAAACCTGTTAAGCAAAAGTTGCGAAAGATGCATCATCATGTTGCACTCTTGGTAAAAGCTGAATTAGAGAAGCTCCTGAAAGATGGATTCATCCGAGTTATTGACTATGCAGAGTGGATCTCTAATATTATACCTATTTCTAAACCAAATGGTTCAATTAGAGTGTGCACATACTTTAGAGATGTGAGTAGAGCATGCCCTAAGGATGATTTTCCACTTCCTAACATTGATATGATAGTGGACATGACTGCGGGTTTCAAGATGTATTCCTTAATGGACAGTTTCTCTGGATATAACCAAATAAAAATTGCTCAAGAGGATCAAGAGAAAACTACTTTCACATGTGCATGGGGTACCTTCTATTGGAATGTCATGCCATTTGGGCTTAAAAATGCTGGTGCTACATATCAAAGAGCAATGACATCTATTTTTCATGACATGATGCATTGAACTATGGAAGATTATGTTGATGACACATTAGCAAAATCTATGATCAGAACTGAACATCTAAAGGACTTGAGCATGATCCTAGACAGAATGGAAAAGTTTAGTCTCTGACTAAATCCTAAGAAGTGTTCTTTTGGTGTCACTTTTGGAAAGCTCTTAGGATACATAGTTTCAAAGAAGGGCATTGAAGTTGATCCAGCTAAAGTCAAGGCTATAATAGAGATGCAAACTCCCAAGAATATCAGTTAGATGAGGACATTGCAAGGAAGAATTCAATCTATCAGAAGATTCATATCACAACTAGCAGACATAGCACAACCTTTTACAAAAACATTACATAAAGGTGTAACCTTTGTATGGAATGACAAATGTGAGAACAACTTTAACCATATCAAGAAGTATCTATCTAATCCACCTATCTTGATGCCTCCTATTCATGGGAAGCCATTGATCTTATATGTCTCTGCAACAGATACATCACTGGGGGCATTGCTAGCACAACATGATGAGAACAAAAAGGAAAGAGCTATATACTATATCAGTAGAACATTGGTTGCATATGAGAAGAACTATTCAATGATTGAGAAAACTTGTCTGGCTGTGATATTTGCATCACAAAAACTGAGACACTACATGTTAGCTCATACCACACAATTGGTAGCTAAGATTGATCCCCTCAAGTACCTCCTAAGCAAAGCTGCCCTCATAGGTAGATTAGCTAAATGGGTCATGCTCTTAAGTGAATTTGACATTGAATATGTGGAATGAAAAGCTATCAAAGGACAAGTTATTGCTAATCAATTAGCAGATGCACCTATGATTGATGACACACCACTACAAATGGAATTTCTAGATTCCTCTATCATGCATCTTTCTTTTAGAGAATGGCAATTATTATTTGATGGCTCCTATACACAGAATGGATCTAGAGTAGGCATATTGTTCATAACTCCTCAAGGATACTCAATTCCAAAAGCATTCAGATTAAAGTTTCCTTGCACAAACAATATTGCAGAATATGAAGCCCTTTTGAATGGTATGAAACTAGCAATTGAGTGGAGAGTGGAATGAGCTACACATTCATGGAGACTCTCAACTTGTTATTCATCAAGTAAATGATGTGTACCAAACTAAAGATGAAAAGCTCATTCCTTATAAGAGAATGGTAGATGATTTAAAGAAGTATTTCATATCTATCACATTTGAGCAAATTCTTAGAATGGAGAACAAGGCTGCCGATGCAATGACAACATTATCTACATTATTAAAATAGCCTAAACATGAGCTACGCTATGAGTTCCTGGTGGAAGCACTATCTTATCCTGCATACGATTCCCCTGAAACCCACATGATCTGCACTATTGTAGGTCATGATTCATCCAGATACAAAAACCTATTTTTCTATCTCCAAGACCAAATCATTCCTGATACCTTCAACCACCATGAGAAGAGATACCTTATCCATAATGCCTCCCAATATGTCATCATTGGTAATGATCTATACAAACGAGGTCTAGATGGTACGCTACTTAGATGTTTAGAATGGGAAGAGTCTCAACATGCATTAGAGGAAGTCCATGATGGTATTTGTGGGTCACACTCGAACGGTTTAACACTAGCTCAAAAACTTATTAGGGCTAGGTACTATTGGCCTGAAATGGAGAAAGAGGCTATCAAATTTGCTAAGAATTTTCAAAAATGCCAAGTACATGGAAACTTAATTCATGCCCCAGGGAGGGATCTAATCCCCTTTACAACACAATGGCCTTTTCACCAATGGGCATTTGATCTTATAGGAGCTATACATCCTCATTCTTCTAATGGACATACCCATATAATCACAGCTACAGATTATTTTACAAAATGGGTAGAAGTAGTCCCTTTGACACAAGCAATAGAGAAATAGATATCTATGTTCATATTGAACTATATCATATGCAGATATGGGATACCTCATTCCATAATCACAGATAACAATGGACAATTCAAGAACAAAGACCTAGATGATCTATGTGCCAAATTCAAGATCACACAACATTGGTCTTCTATCTACTATCCTCAAGGGAATGGACAAGCAGAGGCATCTAATAAGAATCTATTGAAAATCTTGCATCATACAGTTAATAAAATAGGAAGAGACTGGCATCTCATGATCAATCCAGCTCTCTGGGCCTACAGAACAAGTATCAGAACACCTACTGGGGCTACACCTTTTGCTTTAGTTTATGGGTCTGAGGCGGTACTACCTATTGAGGTTGAAATCCCATCACTAAGAATCAGAATGCATGGTCTAGTAATTGATGATGACTACAAAGTGTCTAGGTTGCAAGAACTTGAACTACTAGATGAGCATAGACAAGTAGCGTATGATCATCTCATAGTATATCAAAAGAGAATGTCTAGAGGCTACAACAAGAAAGTCAGACACAAAGAATTTCAAGTTGGTGATCTATTCTTAAGAGAAAATCCTAAAAGTTAATCACATCAAGAATGCAAGGGGAAGTTTGAACCCAATTGGCTGGGTCCCTTTGTAATCACTACTACTTTTGGCTCTGGTGCCTATCAACTCTCAATGACTAAAGGAGAACAGCTCCGAGAACCAATCAATGTTCTCCATCTGAAGAAATTCTACGCCTAAGGCATTCAGTCTATGGTAAAATGTCCTAAAAAAATAAACATCTTGGTGAAAACCTAGCAATAGACACCTTGATGATTCACAAAAAAATTAGAAAATTGAAAAAAATTGAAAAAAATTGAAAAATGAAAAATACAAAAAAATGAGAAAAAAGAAAAAGTGCCTTGGTGAAAACCTGGAAATAGGTGCCTTGGTAGCAAAAATAGAATCTCTACCAAGATGGTGAAAACCTGGCAAACAGGCACCACTTGTTCAAAATGCTCCATCTATCAGTACAATCTTGGTCTTTCCTAGCTTTCAGTCTTGCTTTAGTATGTACATATCTCCCGATTTGTTTATGCATTTCCAATTTTTCAATAAGTTGATTTGTACACCTATCAGCTCAAGCGTCTATATCCTATCAATGTTCAAACTTGGGGGCAATCAATGTCATATCCTATGGTCTCCAGTGTATCTTAGATGTATCATATCCACTCAAGGTCCTTTGAAGCTTCATGTGAGTCAGTCAGTCAGTCTTGTCTCCAAAAAGGATTTTGCGTCTACAACAATGCAATCAAACATCAAACTGAAAACAATCTATGCTTTTTACATGCTTTTATCTCCTTGTATGCTTACTAATTCGCATTGAGATTTTTGCATATTGTGTCCCTTCGAGCTCTTCGATGATGTCCTTTTTAAGATTTAGAGAGTGATGACTGGGGTCATAATCTTTTCTTTGTCTTCTACTTGTATGTGAAAATCTAACAACTTTGGGAATTCTGGATTGAAATGGTGTCTGACTGTAAGAGCCTCTATCTTGAATTGGATGGCCATGCGTACCTCGACCATTGATACCCAGAAAATTCAAGGAAGTTTGATCTAACTATTATCTTTTTGAGTGAGTTCTTTCTCCTATTGTGAAACGCGATCTTACCTAAGGATGTGAATGATAAAGGGTCACTATGGGTAATTCACATTGGATTTAGAATGATCTCTTGACTATTTGATCTGTGTTTGCACATAAGGCCTATTCAGGTCATCACGATGTTCATGTTTTGAGGCTTATACAAATTGCTATATCAAAATGGACATGATATTTAGGTCATCTTGGTGTTTGTGCCTTGGTGCTTATATCTAATCTGACATTCTAAAAACAAAATCAATATTCATATGTCCATGGTTGCCTAGCCAGTGGGTGTTGTATTGATTCTTGCGCATACAAATCGATAGTCATATGTCTATGGTTTCATAGCTAGTGGGCATTGTATTGATTTATCCAGTTACCTAAAAGTTCAATGATGATAACAAATCGACATATGATCAGTGAGTAGGTCCTAGGTCTTAGGTTGCATTTCATTCTACATTTCATTTTTCATCTTTGCATGATCTCACAATGATTAAATGAACTTCAATGCTTAAATGATTCTTCAAATCGTATCTTCAAATCTAATAAGAGCCGAATCTCACACGAAGGTTCCTCCAATGAAACAACAAGTAGAATCCTTTTTTGGGATCAAAATCAAAATCTGAGATTGTTTATATTATTAACTACTTGCATAATCAACCTTCAATCATAGTAGAAATCCATTTTTCAACTTAACTGATTATCTTACATCACACTATCAAAATTTCAACTTGGTCAACCATGGTCAACTCATGGTCAAACCTAGTCAAACTTGGTCGTCTGGACCTCTAAACGATGCAAAATGTGTTCTCGGACGTGTTTAACCACTTCTCAAATCAATTAACATGCTTTTGAACTATCAACGCTGACTTTTCTTGTCAGATTTCAATTTTAATCCCCAAGGGGGCATGGTATTACACATCATTCAAAGTCTATAATCTAATTTGAAATCATATCTTTATTGATATCATATCTCTCCTTAGTAATCAAGATAACAACCACGTCTAGTTACTGATTCATCAAAAGTCCTCATCGCTTGGGGAAAATCAATCATTTCTCAGGGCATATTAGATTCATCGAGATCCATATCAATCTGGTATTCTCTTAATCTTGTAAATTGTATCAGTTTTTGCAACTATCGGTTAAATTGTGTTATTTCCTTGATTCTTCGGTAACTGAAGGGTTGAGATGTGATAGCTATGTGATTCTTCTAAGGACAATCAAGTTTGGAATTGGTCACTCACTTCTTCGCAATCATAAGGTTCAGAATCAAGCATTTTGATGCTTTTGTTTCATTGGTTCATTTGCTGTTATAGTTAACATTATCTTTGGTCATTTAGGACCTATCATCTTCATATCAAATATTTCAATCAGCTTTTGTCTCATATCAATTATCAATTTCAAATTAGTTTCATATCTTTATCAAACATAGACTATCTTTGAACCACTGCGCTTCGCACAGTAATTCAAAGAGGGGCAAAATGTAATACCCCAAAAATGGGCTATAGGTTCATTAACCTCTATATCGACACATCGAATGAAATCGCCATCAAAGTCCTAACCAAAGGCACATTTGCACATCATCGAATCCTAATTGATTATCTTAAATTCTGCATTGGGGAATATTCCTAGTAATATTCCTAATTATCATAATTACCTTTAATTTAATGATTATTTGGCGATAAATCTTATTTATCCTAAAGTTTGATTAATTGAATATTCTAAATATTTAATTAATTAGATTTAATTCTGCCACTTAATTATTTAATTGAAGTTAATTTTATTTATTCCTAAATTGTATTATTTAATTTTGACAATAAATTCAAAATCCTATGAATAATTGATTAAATTCTTATTTAATTAATTAAAGCAAGTTGTCAATTTTTAATAATATTATTTTTGAATAAAAGTTTGAAAAATAATTGACTAACCCATAAATCAATTGTTTTATTTTCAAAAATCAGTTAAGTTGAGAATAAATCACTTTATTTATTTATTAATTCATAATTATCCATGTGCACAATCAAAGAGCAGTTAAACTCCAAATCAGAAAATCAATGCAAGTTATTGACTTTTTGGAACTCAACATCATTTTTGACTTTTAAAATTGATCTAAACTTCTAATTTGAGTTAAAAAGCTATTTTTGCATGATTTGCATGTTTTTTGTGAATTAAATTATCTTTATTTAAAAATAACTCAAAAATCAAGCTGAGTTATTTGAGTGATTTATGACTTTTATCCATGCACCTCTAAAGCCCTGGATTTCTATAAATTAAGGCTTCAACTCATCTCAAATCATCTCATATTTTTGCACAATCATGTTGGAGAATTGAAATTGGAAGAATCAAAGCTTCTTGCGAATCAACATTGTTGTGAGATCAATCTTGTTTTTTTACATTCATTTAGATTCATTTTCATATCATTGTTAGATCATTTAGCATATCATAGCATATCAATTTTTACATATCATAGATTTCATATCATTTTTCATCTTATTGCATAGAAAATATCCAAAAAAGATAGATTAATTGCATTCATATTTCATATCAGTTTTGCATTCAAATCCTTTGTTTAGGTGTCGTCAAGGTCACTGATCTTGATAAAATCTGAGAACATCATACTCGCACCTATTAGAAGGCAGTAAATTGCCTGGTTAGTTTAGCTTTCAATTCATTGCATGATTTCATTTTTGCTAACCTCTAATGTTTTACTGAAGTGTTGTGTCTACAGATCAGGTACAATTTTCACACACACATTACTGAGATCCAAATTTAATGAATAATGAAATGAATGGTCAAGTTTGATTAAAGGAAAACCTAATAGATGCGATTAAGAGGAAAAAAATGTGTATATAAAGGATGATATGTTATGGACAATAGGCTGGAAAATTGAATAGTTAAGGCTTACCAACTATTGCAAAGAAGAAGGAACATAGAGATTTTGAGCGGGAAAATAGTGATTTGATGAAGTGTTGATGCTAGTGAAAGATGAAGAATTGAAGTGAAGATCGAAGAGCGCATAAGGATTTGATTGAGAAAAAGTTGCACATCTACATGTAATTTTTATTAGTGTTTCTTACTAGCATTTGTAATAGAGAAATCTCTTAACAGAGTGAACTTAACAATCCTATTATAAATCCTTGAGAAAGGTAACATTTTAACATAATGTTTAAAGCCCTCTAGCAAGGCCACTCCTAATAGGGTGAAGATCCTAACAGATCTGAGGTAAATCCCTTAATCGGGTCACACCTAATAGTGTGTTTTTTAATCTTTAACTAGATTGGCTCTTAACCAGGTGTACTTCAAAAGAGTATATTTCTTAGTGGGTGATAATTCCCATAGTGGTTTTTCCCATAGCTGGGTTTTCATGTTAAATATTGGTGTTACACATTGTGAATGATTTATGTGTATGTTTTACTGATTCATATAGTTTATTTACTATTTTTGGTAAATAGATAACTATGTAGTTACCGAGCTACTACCGAGTTAATCAAAGAAAATCTTATTAAGGTATTTGTGATTAGGATTAATGATTCACCCCCCCCCCCCTCCTTAATCCAATACTTGGTATCAAAGATAAGTATTCTAAAGAGATAATTTTAAAGACTTGAGTAAAAGATTCGAAGATGTATAGGAGAGAGGTACCTAAGTTGAACAAGGAAAGTTTCTCAACATGGAAAAGAAGAATTAAATTTTATCTATCTGGCATTGGTGAATATGCCCTATATCTCTTTGAAAATGAATACTCTCCACCACCTAGATGACCCTTGACAATTTATCAAATGAAAGAAAAGAAAGAACACAACTCGGTCACGATAGAGATTGCTTCTTCCCTATCTGATATTGACATCAATGATATCAAAGATTGTACTAATTCAAAGGAGATGGAAGAAAAGCTCACACTTATCTATGGAGGAGCTCAACATGTTCTAAAAGATAAGGTTGACATATTTAGAGGAAACTATGATGAGATGAGGATGAAAGATGAAGAGAACATCACACAATATAGTAGCCAAATCAAAGAAGTTGTTAGTGCCATTAGAGGTGGTGATGGATCATTGACTAATGAAGAAGTGGTAAGTAAAATCTTGAGAACTCTATCTTATAAGTATGCTATTAGAGTCTTTGTAATTCAACAATTGAGATCTATACTAAATAATAATATTACTCTTGAAGCCCTAATTGGAAATTTGACTATTTTTGAGAAAATTAAGTATGATAATAGTCTACTGACTATTGAGACAATCTTCAAGTCATCTATTAGCATTGGAACATCAAGAAAAGAAAGAGATGTTGGAGATTTTCCAGGAGGACAGTACTAACTATATGTTTGTCATTGATGAAAACATATGGAAAGTAGTATGTGGGAAAGTCTTATGTAGTAAGCTTTCAGTATATGTAGCATGGATATGATATCAACATGATATCATGGGCGCATAGGTTAACTGTTAGTATAGACAGTTGTATAGAAGCTAGTATTAGTAGTGTTCCTGATAGAGTAACAAACAATGTTCTATGTATGGTTGTTCATAAAGTTGTCATGAAGCCTTGTGTGCTTGGATTTATGTTGAAGACATGTTAGTAATGTTTTAGTTATGGACACATAGTCTATTGATGAGTAGAAGTGAAGTTATGTAGTTGCTATTTTCCAGTAGTAGTTTCCTATGTTTATTCAGAAGAGTCGACAAAGATTTTATTAGTTCTTGAGTTGTGCCTTTCTTGAGGGTATGCACCATTTGAGTTAAGCTTGGAGAAGTGTTATTGATGTTTGATTAAGAGCACATGAGTTAATTCAGCTTACAAGGAAATTTCTAGTTGTTTTAGTAGAGCCGACAGTGTGTAGCGTACATCTACAATTATTTTATTAGACAAGTCCCAGAATGAGTTGCGTGCATAGTAGAGCTGAAAAAATGTTTATTAGAGTTTGTTATAGTTTATCTAATATTATTTCAAGGTGGTTCTAACAGACCGACTTGAATATATCATTTGGAGGAAAGATATTTATAGGCAGTCATTTGTGATTGCTGGAGTGTGGTTCATGGATGATTAAGCAAAGCAGAGCAGAGTGGGTGAAGTGTTGAGCCATCAGAAGAAGGTCTATGTGACCAAGTAAAGTACTTGTGCTATTCATTGAAACTGATCCAGAGAGTAGGTCAAAGCACAATTCACCAAGATCCAGATATAGTGTGTATTTATTATTCAGAAGGTTGTAGCCTTTGCCCATTTGAGTAGTGAACTCTCGAATAGTGTGTCCTCTCCCCTAATAGGGACAATTGTAAAAGACTCCTAACAAGGTCTGAACCTTGACCAGGTATACTATACTTAATATATTGTAAAGCTACTCCTAACAGGGTACAAAATATTCTAACAAGGATCATTATACACTAGTACAAAATATTAGTGGGTATCAAGTCCCACCAGGGTTTTTACCTATTTGGGTTTCTCCATAACCAAAATATTGGTGTTGTATTCATGTGTTCTTTCATTGTGTTTATGCTTTATGTTTAAGTATACTTAATCAAATAAAAAATTGAATCTTATAGATAACTGATTCACCCCTCCCTCTTAGTTATCTCTTGGGACTATTCCTAACAATTGATATCAGAGCCAAGTGCCTCAAAGATAAAGTTTAATAGCTTGAGGTTGATTAGATGGCATGCTTCAGGAAAGAGAGTCCTAAGTTTGATGGAGAGAATTATCTTGATTGGAAGAACAAGATGATGAATCATTTGTAGTGCATTTCTTTTGAAGTTTTTAATGTAACTATCAAAGTAGCCAAGATTCCTACTTTAGAAGACCTTGCAAAAGATGATGCTACTGATGCACAAAAGGAATTGTTTCATGAGAATGCTATTGCTAAAGAAGCCCTTATCAACGCTCTATCTGATGGTGAATTTTTAGAAGTAGAAAAGATAGATACAACCCAAAAAATATGGAAGCACCTAGAAGACATATTTGGAGGAGACAAACAAGTAAAGGATGCACATAGAAAGACATGGAAGAAAAGGTACAATGCATTAGAGAAATGGTGGAATTAGGAACAATGGTGGAGAGATTTTAGAGGAGGATATTATGGATAAGTTAATGACTACTCTTACTCCTAAATATGAAAGAAAGATCAACATACTTGATGAGACCATGTAGCTTACATCAAATTTCAAGAGAGAGACCTTGATCAAAAAAATCTCAGCTTTTGAGATTTCAAGATTGAAGATAGAACCAAAGAGTGAGATAGCTTTCAAAGCAATAGTTCATGGTAAGAAATCTGCAAACACTTCTAGTAATTTTGATGATGATGATGAAGAGAAAACATTAGATGATTTTATTTCTATGATTTTCAAAAGAGAAATGAAAGGAAAAGGAAAATATGAAGGTCAATTACCATTTAACTTCTTTTCATGTAATAAGATTTGCGATGCAAAGTGGGCAGTTGGAAGCCTAAAATAGTGAACAATTGGCAAGATTTAGGTACTAATACACCAAATTATGAAGGTCAAGTGCCCTACACTTATCCCAAGTGTAGAATGAATAACGAATGAGGGTACCACAACCCTAAAATCCAAGGATAACCTAATCACTAGGTTCCACAAGGTTCTAGACACCAATGACCAAGGGTTACTAAGGAGTTTCCTTAACCCAATAAGCTACCAAACCCCAAGAAATGACTCACAAGACTAGGGGTGGCCGAAAATCACTGTTCTAGCCTATTTAGGTCATATTTGTTTAGTTCCAATGGTTCTTTCACTTACAAGAAACCCATACATACTAGTTGCTTCACAAACCAAAGACTAGGCTTGTAGCCTTTCCTAGAAGGAGTTTTGATCATAAGTCAAAATAATTACACATGAGGGATGAATTAGGTTAGAGATTATGACACCCTTTTTGGCTTTACAAAACATAGCCAAGCAACAAGGTGTGAAGTCTAATGGATGATACTGGAACACCTAAACTAGATCGGGCTATTAGGCTTAATTAGGACTCTAATTGCACTATGGGTGCTCTTTCTCCCAAGACAATGCCTGAAGTAATTGTGGGAGAATGTGAGGACATGTAAAAGAACTTATAATACAGATTTTTGAATCTTTAAGAATCCCCAACCAAGAGTTATGGTGACTGTTCTAAGTCACTAACTGGTGCACACATAGAGATGTACACCTAGGGCATAACGAAAAATCCACTCCCCTGCATATCCTCACTTCTAACCTATAGAATATGAAAATAAATTGGAAAAGGTTGAATTACACCTAGGGGCATAAATTTCCCATGGTGGAATTGGTCCAAACAACCAAGCTCTATTGGAAACTTGAGTTTTAAGCCTTCAATCTAGGCACTCCAACTAAAAACTAGATAATTCACAAACTAGGATGGATTAGAACATGAGACTAGTTGCAAATGAAATTAGATTCAGAAATCCAACTTTTGGTTTCACAATTTCATTCCCTCCTATCTCTACCCATCCATATAGTTCATTTCTCCTCAAAATTTGCAGAGAAATATTGATATTTTATTGATTTGAATTGCCAAAATTACATACTTACCTTCCACCCACCTGAAAGGGCTTATGAAGGTGTCCCCCATCAGTTACAACTGAATTTCAAACCATATGACTATTGAGGGCTTTGGTTACAACTTTTGGCAAAAGTTGTCAAAGTTGCTAAGCAACTTTTACAACATTTTTGCATCCTTTGCATTCAAGGTGACCAAACTTGGTCTAGACCTAATCTAATGATCCAACATGGATCTAAATCATTAAAACATGAAAATAGCCAAAATCCTAAGATTCTAGGCCTTTTGGCCACCTATGACCATTGTTGACCAAGGGCTTATAGTTATGCCAATCTTGGAACTAGGTCTTACAACTTGGTCTAGATGCCTAGATGGAAGATCTAACCTAACTAGATGTTCTTAGGAATTTGATGATCTCTATTTGTTGAGTTTATTGTGGTGCTCCTGCACCATACTCCCCTTGAGTTTTAAAACACAATTTCCTACTTGGGGTTAGCTATTCCACTGAAGTCCCATGTTGTTTGATTTGGTCTTCAGTCATCCAAGTTGCATCTATTTTGGGGAGCCCTTTCCATTTGACTACGTATTGCATATACTTCTTGGTTTTGGTTTGCTTCAGCAACTTGGTGTCCAATATTTCTTCCAACTCTACTGGTTTTCTTTGAGGAAGATTAGTGACATAGTCTTCATCATTGATATTTGTTTCCTCACGTTGGTCATTCATTGAACCTGTTGTAGCTTTGTAGGGGGTGAGGTCTGCAATATTGAATATTGGAGAGATTTGCAAGGTTGGGGGGAGAGAATTCTCATAAGAATTCTCACCCATTTTATTGAGTATACTATAGGGTCCTACTTTATTCATATGAATTTTAGAGTATCTACCCTTAGGTAGTCTTTCTTTCCTTAAGAATTGATGCAGCAATGGTCAGCAGAAGCCTTCAAATAATGAGCAATTAGGTGAAGTTTGAACTCCTCAACACCCAAGGTGCAAGGTCTAGTGCCAATATACCTATCACAAGTATCAAAATAGGACTTGTTGAAGGTTATCACAACCCTACAAGACAAAAGAACCTAATCACTAGGTTTGCCTAAGTCCCAAGCACCAAAATTAATGAATTTGCTAAGAGGTTTCTTCAAGGAAACAAGTACTTAACCCCCATGAAATAGAAACTAAGACCAGGGGTGGCTTATGAACATGGTTTTTTCCTATTTGGGTCTTATCTTATGAGTTCCAATGGTTCTTTCACCATTGAGCAACTTCCAAAGGTATACTGCTGTATTAGCCTAGTATCCTGCTTATAGCCCTTCCTAGAAGGAAATTTGGACATAACACAAATTAATCCCAAATGAATAAATGAATGGGTTGAGGATTCTGATACCCTTTTGGGGTTTATTGAACATAATTGAACATCAAGGAGTGGAATTGAGGGGAAAGCTCTGATGTTACAACATTTAGACCGGTTATTAGGCCTAAATAGGGCTCCAAATACACTATAGGTACTCTTTTCCCTATGCCAATGCAAAAAATAAATATGGGAGAATGTGAATATGCATAAAAAAATTGAGATTCCAAGTTTATAGGTCTTGAAGAACCCTCAACCGAAATTTAGGAGGATTGTCCTAGTTTCCTAACCGGTGCACACATAGAGATGTACACCTAGGTTATGGTGGCAAGACCAACTCCCTGCAAATCCACTCTCCTCACCTACATAATATGAAAATAAATTGAGAATAATTGTATTCCACCAAGGGGCATCAATTTCCCATGGTGGAATGTGCCTAAACAATCAGGCCCTATCTCAAATCTTGAATTTAAGCCTCAATCCTAGGGCCTGTCACTGAAAATGGGATATCTTTCACACCAGGGATGATCAGAACATGAGACTAAGTGTAGATGAAAGATGACTCAATGGTGGAACCTTTGGAATCTCTAGTTCATACCCTCACATCTGTACCTATCTGTACAATGCTCTAAAACTTGGAATTTGTAGAGAATCGATAGTTTTTATTGATAAAAATGCCAATTACAAGTTGTCTATTCTATCACCTACCTATGAGGGATTTTATAGGATTATCCCAATGGTTAAAAGTGAGTTTTAAACCAATTATCTATTTGGGAGGGTCTTTTACAAGTTTTTGACAACTTTTGAAAGTTGCTCTAAAGTTGCTTGACAACTTTTGAGCAATTTTGACAATTTGCTATTCTAATGACCAAAATTGGTCTTATCCTTAATTTGATGATCCCTAATGGATCCAAACATAGAAAACATGAAAAATACCTATGCCTAGGGTATTGGATAAAAAATGAACAATAGTTAGACCAAGGGCTCATAAAATGCGAACGTGGAACTATGGCCTTACAATGAGATCTCAATACTAATTCCTAACCTAAGCATGACTAGGGGTCTCAAGGACCTTAGAGTGAGATCCTAGACCTCATAAGAATCTAGAGTAGGAGTAGGTTCTCCTACACCATACTCCCCTTGAACTTTAAAACTCAAGTCCCTACTTGAGTATAGCTTGTCTACCGAGGTTCCGTGCTAATGTATTTGATCCTCAATCAGCCATGTAGCATCAATCTTTGGTAAGCCCTTCCATTTTACCAAGTACTACATATACTTCCTTGATCTGGTCTGCTTGACTAGTTTGGAGTCCAAAATTTCTTCAATATCCACTGGTTTTCTTTGTGGAAGATCAATGACATAGTCTTCATCCTCCATGCTTGTGTCCTTACCCTGCTCATTGCTTTGACCTGCTGTAACTTTATATGGTGTGAGGTCTACAATGTTGAAGATTGGAGAGATCTACAATGTTGGAGGAAGGGAGATCTCATAGGCATTGTCATCTAGTTTGTTTAATATGTTGTAGGGTCCTACCTTCTTCATTTGCAACTTGGAGTATCTACCCTTAGGTAGTCTTTCCTTCCTTAGGAATGCCAAAACTCTATCCCCTATTTTGAAATGAACCTCTCTTCTCCTCTTATCAACATTCTCTTTGTATTTCAAACTAGACTTGTGCAAAGTTTCCTTCACTTGCTACTATACCTTGTTGATGAGTTCTTCCAATTCTTGTCCTTGTGCACTAATTTTAAAATTAGATGGGAGTTCCATCAAATCTAGTGGTCCCTTGGGATGCAAGCCATACATTGTTTGAAATGGAGTCCTGCCGATTGACCTATTTATTGAGTCATTGAAGGAAAACTTGGCTTGGGGTAGTATGGTATCCCAACTTTGTGAATATTTCTTGGTGAGGCATCTTAGAAGATTTCCTAGGGACCTATTTACTACCTTAGTCTTCCCATTTTTTTGAGGGTGATAGGCAGAGCTATAGGTGAGATTTGTACCCAACTTCTTGAAGAGTGTCCTCCCAAAGTGCCCTTGAAACTTTACATCTCTGTCTGATACAATTTTCTAAGGTAAGCCATGAATTCTAACTACTTCCTTGAAGAAGAGATTGGCTATATGAGATGCATCATTTGTGCTCTTGCATGGCACAAAGTGGGCCATTTTGCTGAATCTATTTACTATAAAAAACACACTATCAAATCCTTGCTTGGTTTTAGGTAGTCCCATTACAAAATCCATTGAAATGGATTCCCAAGGCCTTGAAGGGATTGGTAAGGGTTAGTAGAGCCCTTGATTTGTTGTCATTCCCTTAGCTTGCTGACAGATTGTACAAGTTTCAATAAACTTTTTGACCTCATTGTTCAACTTGGGCCAAAAATAACTCCTCTTTACCATGTCTGCTGTCTTATCAATGCCAAAGTGACCTCCTAGGCCACCACAATGTTTTTCTCTAATTATGTTTGCTCTTATTGAACACCTAGATATGCATGGTTGTGATCCCTTGAATAGAAGGCCATTCTAAATTAGATATGCAGAAAAATCAGTGTGATATTTGCCCTCCATTTTTGTACAAATTTGATATATCTTAGAAAAATCAGGGTCATCCAGGTATAGGTGTTTGAGGGACTCAATTCCCACACTTTGTAGTTGAACCTCTTCAATCAGACCATTCCTCCTACTAAGTGCATCAACAACTTTGTTTGCTACACCCTTTTTATGCTTAATGTTGAAGCTATAGGCCTGCAACTACTCTACCCATTTAAGATGCCTGACTAAAATTTTTTCTTGTGAATTAAGGAAGCTTAGAGCATTGTTGTCAATGTAGACTACAAACTCTTTTGGGATCAAGTAGTGCCTCCATTTCTTGAGGGCTTGGACCATGGCATAAATCTCTAGGTCATAGGTGGAATACTTCCTCTTGGCCTCATTCAATGTCTCAGAAAAGAAAGCAATTGCCTTTCCTTCTTGGCTTAGGACATCACCTATAGCCAAACTACTTGCATTTGTCTCCATAGTGAAGAGCTTGTTGAAATCAGGGAGGACCAAGATAGGGTATTGAGAGACTCTATTCTTCAAGTATTGGAATGCATCATTGGCTTCCTTTGTCCATGCAAACTTAGTCTTCTTTCCACCTTTGATTGTTTCAAGCATTGGTGTACACACATGACTGAAATTTTTTATGAACTTCCTATAGAATATTGCAAGCCCATGGAATCTTTTCACATCACCTTGATTCTTTGGTGGAGGCCAATTAATGATTACATCTACCTTCTCAGGATCCATCTCTAGGGTACCCTATGAGATCACAAAACCCAAGAATACAAGTTCCTTTCTCATAAACATGCATTTTTCCAAGTTGATTACCAACTTGTGCTGATGGAGTCTTCTTAGTACCTGTTCCACATGATCAAGATGGTCTTCCTTGCTATGACTGAATATTAGTATGTCATCAAGGTAAACAACAAATTTTCTAATAAAATCTATGAATATCTCATTCATAAGCCTCATAAAAGTGCTAGGGGAATTGCTTAAACCAAAGGGCATTACTAACCATTCAAAAAAACCTTTAGTAGTATTGAATGTTGTTTTCCATTCATCTCTAGGCTTGATTCTGATTTGATGGTGACCAGACTTTAAGTCTATCTTGGTGAAGTAGCAAGCACCACCTAGTTGGTCCAATAGGTCCTCAATCCTTGGCATGGGAAATCTGTACCTTATTGTGATTTTGTTTAGGGCCCTACTATCAGTGCATAACCTCCATTTTCCATCCTTTTTAGGGCTAATACTAAGGGTACAACACAAGGGCTGAGACTGTTTTGGATGAGTCCTCTTTCCAAAAATTTAGTGACCTATTTTGCAATCTCTACATGCTACACTAGAGTCATTTTGTATGGTGCCTTATTAGGTAGGGATGAGCCTGGTATGAGGTCTATTTGATGACTAATGTCCCTAATGGGAGGGAGGGTAGAGGGCAGGTCACTAATAGTGACTTCTTTATACTTTTACAATAGATTTTTGACTTCATTTGGTATGGGCTCTTCTTGAACAGACCTGATGTTATCCTTGGGCATAGAAATTAGGACAAATGGTTCAATATCAGATTCTTTCAAGGTTTTCAACATCTCCTTTTCTCCCATGATAATCACTATGGGTTCCTTTTCAGTTTTTCTATTCGGTAGGGGCTTCATAGTGAAGGTCTTGCCATCTTTGGTGATGGAGAAGGTGTTCTTCCTACAATGGTGGGTAGCATCAACATCAAATTTCCAGGGCCTACCTAGAAGGATGTGGGCTGCATCCATCTCAACAACGTCACAAAGGACCTTGTCCTTGAAGTCAGTAATAGAAAAGTCTATCCAAGCTTGTTCTATGACTAGAGTTTGTCGGCCTTTGGTTAACCATGAAACTTGATAGGGGCAAGGGTGTGGTTTCTTAGGCAAGCTTAATTTTTGAACCATTTCACAAGACACAATATTTTCAGTTGAACCAAAATCAATAAGAAGATTGCATACCTTTCCATGACCAAATAATGAGCAGTGGTCAGTGGAAGACTTGAAAGATGGGCTGATTAGCATGTGAGACTAAGTGAAAATGAAAGATGACTCAATGCTAGAACCTTTGGAATCACTGGTTCATACCCTCACATCCATATCTATTTGTACAATGCTCTGAAACTCAAAATTTGCAGAGAATAGATAGTTTTTATTGATAAAAATGCCAATTACAAGTTGTGTATCCTATCACCCACCTGTGAGGGATTTTATAGGATGCTCCCAATGGTTACAAGAGAGGTTTAAGCCAATTAGCCATTTGGGAGGGTCATTTACAAGTTTTTGACAACTTTTTAAAGTTGCTTGACAACTTTTGAGCAATTTTGATAATTTGCTATTCTAATGACCAAAATTGGTCTTATCCTTAATTTGATGATCCCTAATGGATCCAAACATAGAAAACATGAAAAATACCTATGCCTAGGGTATTGGATAAAAAATGACCAATAGTTAGACTAAGGGCTCATAAAATACCAACTTGGAACTATGGCCTTACAATGAGATCTCAATACTAATTCCTAACCTAAGCATGACTAGGTGTCTCAAGGACCTTAGAGTGAGATCCTAGACCTCATAAGAATCTAGAGTAGGAGAAGGTGCTCCTGCACCAAGAATCCCAAACCTTGTCTCCCACTTTGAAGTGGATCTCCCTTCTTTTGTTATCAACATGTTCCTTGTACTTCAAACTAGATCTTTGCAATGCTTCTTTGACTTCATGCTACACCTTTGTCATGAGTTCTACTAGTTCTTGGCCTTGAGCACTGACTTTGAAGTGAGATGGTAGTTATATCAGGTCTAATGGTCCTTTGGGATGAAGACCATATACTGCTTGGAATGGAGTTTTGCTGGTTGACCTATTCATGGAATCATTAAATGAAAACTCTACCTGGGGTAGGATTGTATGCCAACTTAGAGCATATTGTTTGGTTAGGAATCTTAGAAGATTGCCTAAGGATCTGTTTACTACCTCAGTCTACCCATCTATTTGTGGGTGATAGGTAGAGTTGTAGGTGAGATTTGTTCTCAATTTCTTGAAGAGCGTCCTCCAAAAATGGCCTTGGAACTTTACATCCCTATTAGATACAATTGTCTGAGGCAAACCATGGATCCTAACTACCTCTTTGAAAAAAATATGTGCAATGTGGGAAGCATCATTTGTGCTTTTACATGGTGCAAAATGGACCATTTAACTAAACCTATCCACTATTACAAAAACACTGTCAAAGCCTTGCTTTGTTTTATTCAACCCCATTACAAAATCCATTGAGATGGACTCCCATGGTCTAGAAGGAATTGGTAAGGGTTGATATAGTCCTTGATTGGTTGACACACCTTTAGCTTGCTAGATTATTGTGAAAGTTTCTATGAACTTCTTAACATCATTGTTCATTTTAGGCCAAAAATAACTTATCCTCACCATGTTTGTTGTCTTATCAATGCCAAAGTGACCTCCTAGGCCACCATAGTGCTTTTCCCTGATTATTTTTGTCCTAATTGAACATTTTGCTGTACATAGTTGAGCTCCTTTGAATAGGAGTCCATTCTGAATCAAATATTCAAAAAAGTCAGTATGTTATCTTCCAACCATCTTTGTGCAAATTTGATATATCTCTGCAAATTTAGGGTCATCAGGGTATAGGTGTTTGAGAGAGTCAAATCCCACACTTTGTAGCTGTATTGCTTCAATCGGACCAACCCTCCTTGTAAGGGCATCAAGAACTTTGTTTGATACACCCTTCTTATGCTTAATGTTGAAGGTGTAGGCCTGCAACTATTCTACCCATTTCTGATGTCTGACAGAGAGTTTTTCTTGTGAATTAAGAAAACTTAATGCATGGTTGTCAGTATATACCACAAATTAATTTGGGATTAGATAGTTCCTCCATTTCTTGAGGGCTTGGACCATGACATAAAGCTCTAGGTCATATGTAGAGTATTTTTTTTGGCCTCATTTAGTATCTCTGAGAAAAAGGCAACTACCTTACCTTCCTGACTTAGGACTGCACCTATAGCCAAGTTGCTTGCATCTGTCTCCACAGTGAAGACTTTGTTGAAATCAGGGAGGACTAAGATAGGATATTAGGAAACCCTATTCTTCAAGTATTGGAATGCATCATTTTCTTCCTTTGTCCACACAAATTTATTCTTCTTTCCACCTTTAATGGTTTCAAGCATTGGTGCACATACATGGCTAAATTTTTAGATAATCTTCCTATAGAAATTTGCAAGTCCATGGAAGCTTCTTACATCACCTTGGTTCTTTGGTGGAGGCCAATTGATGATTGCTTCTACCTTCTCAGGATCCATCTTGAGGGTACCTTGTGAGATCACAAATCCTAGGAACACAAGTTCCTTCCTCATAAACATGCACTTTTCCAAGTTCATTACCAACTTGTGTTGATGAATTCTTCTTAATACCTATTCCACATGATCAAGATGGTCTTCCTTGCTATGAATTAATATTAGTATGTCATCAAGGTAAACAACAACAAATTTTCCAATAAAATCAATGAATATATCACTCATAAGCCTCATAAAAGTGCTAGGGGCATTGCTTAAGCCAAAGGGCATTACTAACCATTCAAAAAAACCTTTAATAGTCTTGAAATCTATTTTCCATTCATCTCCTAGTTTGATTCTAATTTTATGATATCTAGACTTTAAGTCTATCTTGGTGAAGTAGAAAGCACCTCCTAGTTGATCCAATAGATCCTCAATCCTTGGCATGGGGAATCTATACCTTATGGTGATCTTGTTGAGGGCCCTACTCTCAATACATAACCTCCATTTTCCATCCTTTTTAGGGGCTAGGACTGATGGCACTACACATGGACTAAGACTCTTTTGAATGAGTCCTCTTTCCAATAGTTCACAAACTTGTTTTGCAATCTCTACATGCTTCAATGGTGTCATTTTATATGGGGCCTTGTTAGGCAGAGAGGAACTAGGTATCAAGTCAATTTGGTGACTGATATCTCTTAAGGGAGGGAGGCTTGTGGGTAGGTCACTAGTAGTGACATCTCTATATTTTTCTAGCAGTTCCATAGCTTCCTTTGGTATAGGTGTTTGAAATGAATGTTGGATGTTGGCAATTATTATGTAGTAGTTGTTGTTGCATTCATGACTATGATTGTCATTAACGTCAACATAGTGATCTTCTGGAGACTAGCAGAGAAGTAGGTAGTGTTTTGATTAGCACACGTGGGATATTGTAGTTGGAGCTATGTGATGTTGATGTTATACTCTTTGATATGTTATTTGTCTATGGTTAAGAGCATAGATAGTAATTCATTGATTCATGAAAGTTATGAGTATTTTGGTAAAAGCAGTATTTAGGCAGTGTTCCTGAGTAGCAGTTTGTGGAAATTAGATGATATCTCCTAATTAGGATGGAATCTAGTTTTGTGCAGTTAAAGGGAATTTTGAGACACATTTATGGTGACATGGTTCATAGTGAAAAGTTTGAGGTCACACGAGTGAAGAGATATTGCATTTGGAAGCCAATAGTTTTGTTTAATTCTGATGTAGCGTATGGAAACTTTTATTTTGTATTTGTGTGCTAACTCATTTGTAATTATTTGAGTGTGGTATAAAGGAAGGAATGTTTTTCCTTATTTTATGTAGTTGTAATATGAAAGTATTATGACCATGGTTTTGGTTGCATGTGAATGTAAGCATGAAGCAAAGAAAAGAGCCTAAGAAGTTGTGAAAGCGAAATTGTGAAGGAAGACATGCGAAGTACAAAGATCTAGAATTGAGATCTGGTGTAGCAGTGAGTGTGGTTTGGCATAGTAAGAAGGTAACATATTTCATATTATTTTTTTGAATAATATTAAGGTTATTTGGACAGTGAGTTCAATGATCTTACCCTGAAGCTTTTTGGGTAGTGGATCCTTCTATCTTCCATAACTCTTAATAGGGTTAGAATCTTCTAATGGGGATTTATATGTACTAAATGTATTTCATAAGACTCCTAACAGAGTCCATCCTCTCACAAGGAATATTCATATTAGTGCATCTTTTGTGGGCATCATTCCCACTGGGGTTTACTCTTTGATCAAGAGGTTCCCTAGTCAACATATCTTGTGTTATTGTGTCATTGTGTATGAATATCTTTGTATGGTTAGTAATTGCATTGCTCACATGGTTAAATTCTATTGAAGATGTTAAAAGTTATAATTATCTGATAACTAATTCAGCCCCCCCCCCTCCCCCCTCTCAGTTATCTTGGTGGACTTTACTTTCTAACAATTGGTATCAGAGCAGCAGGTCCTTGAAATGAAAGTTTAACAACTGAAGGAGATCCATGGCAAATTTCAGGAAAGAAAGCCCTAAGTTTGATGGATTAAATTTTGATAGCTGGAAGGAAAAGATGAAGACACATCTATTGTGTTTAGGACTAGGCTATTGGTTAATTACAAAGAATGATAGGACTATAATTGAAGAAGACAATCTTGAAACAAGTACTAAAGATGAGATAGATCTATTCATGTGTAACATACTTGCAAGAGAAGCACTCTTGATAGCACTTCTAGAGAATGAATACAGTTAGGTAAAATGCTTTAAGAAATCTAATGAAATTTGGAAAGCTTTACACTCTAATTTTGAAGGTGATGAACATGGAAAAAGAGCTAGATTACATAATTGGATATGTGCATTTGAAGATATTAGAATGATGGAAGATGAATCTGTTAGAAGCTATATTGGTAGAATGTTAGAAATTGTTACAGGAATAAAATACTGTGGAGGATCAAAGATAGAGAATGAACTGATATGGAAAATTCTGAGGACATTGACTCCTGTATTTAAGAAGACAACACAAATTATTGAACAAGTTATACCTTGTACTACAAACTTTACAAGAGAGACTCTTCTTGGTAGATTGGAAGCGGCAGAGATGAACCTGAGGTTATAGGAGACTTACCTAGAATGGAGACAACATTCAATGCTCTTAGTATTCATCCTACTTTGTCAAGAAGTACTAGTTTGAGTGGAGATTATGTCAGTAGTAGTAGATCTAGAAATGAAGAAGATAAGAAGATTGAAGAAGGTATTGCCTTGCTTGTGAAAAGAGAACCATACGGTAAGAAATTTTTTAAATGTTGGACTTGTGAAGAATATGGTCATTTTGCATCTAAATGTCCTAAGAGAGTTAAGAAGTACATAAATAATTTCAAGCCTAGAAGATCTAAGGAATGTTGTTATGCTAATGATGAAGATCTTGAAGCTAGTATAGAAAGAAGTTTGAGTGAAAGTGATACTGAGAATAATGATGAAATAGGATTTGTAGCAATTAAAGAAGAAAATTCTGAATTTGATGTTAAAGAAGAAAAAGCATTAGTCTCCCAAGTTGAAAAGAAAGATGATTGGATTGTAGATAGTAGTTGTTCACATCATATGACTGGAGATGTGAAGAAGTTCATAAAGTTTACCAATTACGATGGAGGAGTTGTTAGATTTGGTAACAATGCACCTTGTTTGATTAAAGGTATAGGATCTATTACTCTTGATGGAAAGACTAATACTGATGATGTTTACTTTGTTGATGGATTGAAACATAATATTTTGAGTGTTGGATAGTTAGTGGATAAGGGATATCAAGTTTGGTTTACTAAGAAAAAGTGTGTGATAAAGGATAAAGATGGAAATCTAATTGGAACTGGATCTACAACCAGAGGTAATATATTTCAGTTGAATCCTACTGAGATGACAGGCTTGATTACTAAAATTGATGACAATTGGTTATGGCATTGAAGGTTTTGTCATATAAACTTTGATAATATTGTGAAAGTGAGTACTACACTTGAAGTAAGGGATTTTCCTAAAATTATGAAGCCTACTAACATGATTTGCAAAGAATGTGTGATGGTTAAACAAAAGAGAATTTCATTTCCTAGTAAGAAGTTCACATCGGCAGAGAAGTTGGAGATTGTTCATACAGACTTGAGCGGTCCTACCAGGACTAGAGGATTCTATGGAGAAAGGTATTTTATAATTCTTGTTGATGATTTTACAAGAATGATGTGGATTGCATTTCTAAAAGAAAAATCTGAAGCATTTGATAAGTTTAAGATCATTAAGAATAAAGTTGAGAATGAATCTGGAATGAAGATTAAATGTTTGAGATCTGATAGAGGTGGAGAATTTATTTCTAGAGAGTTTAACACCTTTTGTGAAGTGAATGGTATTAAGAGATAGTTTTCAGCCCCTAGAACACCTGAACAAAATGGTATTGCAGAAAGAAGAAACAGGTCAGTAACTGAAGCAGCAAGAGCTATGTTATTGAGAATATCTTGGCAAAGACATTTTGGAGAGAAGTAGTGAATACAATAGTATATATAATGAACATAGTACAAATTAGAGTAGATATAGATAAGACACCTTATGAATTATAGTTTGGACATGCACCCTCAGTTAAGTATTTTAGAATTTTTGGAATCAAATGTTATATAAAGAGAGATGATGATATTGGAAAGTTTGATCCTAGAAGTGATGAATGTATTTTTCTTGGATATTATTTGAAGAGAAAAGCATATAGATGTTACAATAAGAGAACTAAAACTATTGTTGAGAGTGGAAATATTAAAGTTGATGAGAAGTTTAAAATTCAAGAAAGAATGCTTGATTATGAATCTGATGAAGAAGCTAATCCTCAGCCTAACATTAAAACTACTAAATTATTCTATGAGACTAACAGTGAATTGTTGAATGAGAATCATACTATAGAAGAAACCAGAGAAGAAACCAAAGAAGAATCTAGAGAAGAATCTACAGTTGAAGCAAGATCTGTGACTATGACACCGAACAATTATCTATCTAGACATCATCCTATTGAAGAAGTTATTGGAAGTTTGGACAGAGGAGTTATGACTAGAAATAAGGTACATTTATGTTTGGTTTCTCAAATTGAACCTAAATCTACTAATGAAGCTTGTGAAGATGAACATTGGATTAATGCTATGAAAGAAGAACTAGATCAAATTGAAAAGAACAAGACATGGGAATTGGTTCCTAGACCTAAAGACAAGAATGTGATTGGAACTAAATGGGTATTCAGAAACAAGATGAATGAACAAGGAGAAGTAGTAAGAAACAAAGAAAGATTAGTATGTAAAGGATACTCGTAGCAAGAAGGAATTGACTATGAAGAAACCTTTGCACCAGTAGTAAGACTTGAAGTAGTAAGAATGTTTTTGGCTTATGCAGCTTTTAAGAAATTCAAAGTGTATCAGATGGATGTGAAGTCCGCATTTCTGAATGGTGAATTGGAAGAAGTGTACATTGAGAAGCCTGAAGGTTTTCCTTTGACTCAAGAAGGAGATATGGTATGTAAACTAAAGAAAGCATTATATGGACTAAAACAAGCACCTAGAACTTGGTATGCTAGATTGGATAAATATTTGTTGAAATTGGGATTTACTAAAGGAACAACAGATTGTAATCTGTACACAAAAGAAATTGAAAATGGATTATTAGTTATAGTTATTTTTGTTGATGACATTATCTTTGGAGGAGAAGATGAAGCTAGTGACAAATTTGTTGATGAAATGAAGATAGAATTTGAAATGAGCATGATTTGTGAGATGAAATACTTTTTGGGATTACAGATAACACAGAATAATGATGGTATCTTTGTTAGCTAGACAAAGTACTTGAATGATTTGCTGAAAAGATTTGGAATGGAGAACTATAAACTAGTTGGAACACCTATGGTTATAGGACACAAACTATTGAGAAAAGATGAAACACCAGCAGTTGAGCAGAAGAAATATAGATCCATGATTGGAGGATTGTAGTACTTAACACACACTAGACTAGATATACAACATTCAGTTGGAATAGTAGAAAGATTTCAAGCTGAACCTAGAGAATCAAATTATGAAGCAGTAAAGAGGATATTGAGATATTTAAAAGGCACAATGGACTATGGATTGTGGTATGAAAAATTTGATGATTTCACCCTATGTGCATATACAAATGTTGATTGGGGAGGTAGTGTTGAGGATAAGAAAAACACCAGTGGTGGAGCCTTTTTTTTTGGAGGAAGATTGGTCTCCTGGTTGAGAAAGAAGCAAAATTTTATTTCACAAAGTACAACAGAAGAAGAATATGTAGTAGCAACAAAAAATTGTAACCAGATAATTTGGATGAAGAAAATGCTGAAGGATATTGGAATTAAATTTGTTGAACCTATTTTCATACATTGTGACAACACCAATATAGTTAGTATGTCTAAGAATCCTATTTTACATTCTAAGACTAAGCATATAGAGATCAAGTATCATGTTGTAAGAGAGAAATTTGCTGAGAAAGAAGTCAGACTGGAGTACATAAGCACAAAGGAACAAATAGCAGACATATTTACAAAACCTTTGCCTAAGGATACATTTGAGTATTTGAGAGGTATGCTTGGGGTTATGCCCCAGCCTACTTTTGAGTAATGATGTAGTTGATTGCATCCATCCAGTGGTATATGAGCCCTACCTTTTTCTAGATTAGATGTTGGTACTTCCTCTATAGGGGAGTATGTGTATCTGAGCTGAGTCATGAGGACTCTTGTGAATGTATTTTCTAAAACAATGTCTTTGGACATTGAGTTGTTGTTGACATAGTGATGAAATTTCTGTCATTGATGTCAATGGGGGAGAAGAATACATGAAAAACAATATAGAATATCTGTTGGAGAGAACTTAATAGGATAGCAAAGCAAGATTTGATTGATGAAGAAGATTTGGAGAACTTTCAGAGTATCAGTGCAGCAGTATTGGATTTTTGGAACATTGGATGTTTTTCATCTATTTTTCCATGAATGCCAATGGGGGAGATTGTTAGGAATGAATGCTGGATGTTGGTAGTCATTCTGTAGTAGTAGTTGTTGCATTCATGACTATGATTGTCCTTGATGTCAACATAGTGATCTTCTGGAGACTAGCAGAGAAGTAGACAGTGTTTTGATTAGCACACGTGGGATATTGTAGTTGGAGCTATGTGATGTTGATGTTATACTCTTTGATATTTTATTTGTCTATGGTTAAGAGCACAAATAGAAATTCATTGATTCATGAAAGTTATGAGTATTTTGGTAAAAGCAGTATTCAGGCAATGTTCTTGAGTAGCAGTTTGTGGAAATCAGATGATATCTCCTAATCGGGATGGAATCTGATTTTGTGTAGTGAAAGGGAAGTTTGAGACACATTGATGGTGAATTTGTTCATAGCACAAAATTTGAGGTCACATGAGTGAAGAGATATTGCATTTGGAAGGCGACAGTTTTGTGTAATTCTGATGTAGCGTATGGAAACTTTTATTTTGTATCTATGTGCCGACTCATTTGTAATTATTTGAGTGTGGTATAAAGGAAGGAATGTTTTTCCTTATTTTATGTAGTTGTAATATGAAAGTATTATGAGCATCATTTTGGTTGCATGCGAATGTAAGCATGAAGTAGAGAAAAGAGCCTAAGAGGTTGTGAAAGTGAAATTGTGAAGGAAGACATGCGAAGTACAAAGATCTAGAATTGAGATCTGGTGTAGTAGCGAGTGTAGTTTGGCATAGTAAGAAGGTAACATATTTCATATTATTCTGCTGAATAATATTAAGGTTATTTGGATAGTGAGTTTAGTGATCTTACCCTGAAGCTGTTTGGGCAGTGGATCCTTCTGTCTTCCATAACTCTTAACAGGGTTAGAATCTTCTAATAGGGATTTATATGTACTGAATGTATTTCATAAGACTCCTAACAGAGTCCATCCTCTCACAAGGAATATTCATATTAGTGCATCTTTTGTGGGCATCATTCCCACTGGGGTTTACTCTTTGATCAAGAGGTTCCCTAGTCAACATATCTTCTGTTATTGTATCATTGTGTATGAATATCTTTGTATGGTTAGTAATTGCATTTCTCACATGGTTAAATGTTGTTGAAGATGTTAAAAGTTATAATTATCTGGTAACTGATTCACCCCCCCTCCCCCTCTCAATTATCTTGGTGGACTTTACTTTCTAAAAATAGGATCTTTTTTATCAGACCTTATGTTGTCTTTGGGTTTGGAGATTAGGACAAAGGCTTCAGTATTAGGTTCCTTCAATTTTTTTAACATTTCTTTCTCTCCCATGATGATGATAGTAGGTTCTTTTTCAGACATGCTATCAGGAAGGGGCTTCATGGTAAAAAATTTTCCATCCTTGGTGATGGAGTAGGTGTTCTTCCTACAATGGTGTATGGAATCTACATCAAATTTCCAAGGCCTACCTAGAAGGATGTGTGAGGCATCCATTTCAACCACATCACAAAGAACTTTGTCCTTAAAGTCTACAATTGAGAACTCTATCCATGCTTGTTCTGTTACTAAAGTTTGTTGGCCTTTTGTTAGCCAATAGACATGATAGGGGCAAGAGTGTGGCTTCTTAGGGAGGTTTAACTTTTGAATCATTTCACAAGATACAAGATTTTTAGTTGAACCTGAATCTATAAGTAGATTACATACCTTTCCATGACACTTGATCTTTGTCTAGAAGAGGTTCTTCCTTTGTGGAGGCTCTTAGTTTTGTGGTACTTGAAGGAAGACCTACCTCATCATAAAAAATAATCCTTCCTCTGGTTCCAAGTCTCTAGTATCAACATTGTCTTCTTGCTTGTCTTCTTGGATAAGTTGTACTCTCCTCTCACCTTGATTGTTATTCCTCTTCTCAGGGAACCTTCCTACATGATGTCCCATCTGATTGCAATAGTAAAATTTTAGTGGTCCATTACCTCTCCCAGAGTTTGTTCTTCCTCTATTGAAGGGCCTCCTTCCTCTATAGTTTCCTCTTGAATTTGAGTCACTATTTTCTTTCTCCTTGGTCAGGGGTCTTGCTGCTGCTGCCACTATTCTGTCCCTTGTTCCAAGAGTTTCCTTTCCCCCTAAAGTTCTTCCCATTGTCATTAGTCTTCCCTTTTCCAAAATCCTATTTTCTTTTCCATTTCTCCTCTACCTCGAGTTCCATTTGATAGCACTTATTGACTATGGTAGGATAGTGTAGGCTAAGTTCCTCTTGAATGGACACCTTCAAACCATTCATGTATCTTGCTAGTTTTTCTTCTTCATCTTTTGCCACATTTGTCTTCATACATAATTTTAGGAAATCATTAGTGTATGATCCTACATCCATATCTTTTTGTTTCAAAATTTTCTTCCTCCTACGGAGTTGTACCCCATAGTCTTCAAGCACATATGTCTCCTTGATCAATGCTATCATCTTGTTCCATGAATTGATCATGCTCTTTCCATTCTTCATCCTTTCTATTTGGATGAAGTTTCACCAATTTAGAGCTTCTCCCTTCAACTTGGATCTTGCTATCTTTACCCTTTTCTTTTCAGGGATGTCCTCACATTCAAAGAATGTTGTCAAAGCCTCTATCCAATCCAAGGCTAAATCTGCATTCATCTTTCCATTGAAGACCGACAAGTCTATCTTTTCCTCCATGGTTCTTCTCCCCATGGATTTTAAGGCATCAATGAGGGACCTTTGGTTTGTAGGGATGTACTGATTAGGATTATCTTCCTCCTCTTCACTCCCTTCTTCATTTTCAGACCCATCATCTTTATCCTTGTCTAGCTTCATTTCAAGTTCTTGAAGTCTCTTAGTTAAGGTTGTGTTTGCAGCTCTTTTCTCTCTCACCATCTTTTCTAACTACTTATTTGTGACCCTTGTAGGGATCTCTTCATCCTTAGGAGTAGACATGGCTTTGATACCACTTGATGCAAAGTGGGCAGTCAGAAGCCTTCAATAGTGAACAATTGGCAAGATTTATGTACTAATACACCAAATTATGAAGGTCAAGTTCCCTACACTTATCCCAAGTGTAGAATGAACAAGGAATGAGGTTATCACAACCCAAAAATCAAAGAATAACCTAATCACTAGGTTCCACAAGGTTCTAGACACCAATGACCAAGGGTTACTTAGGAGTTTCCTTAACCCAATAAGCTACCAAACCCCATGAAATGACTCACAAGACCAGGGGTGGCCTCAAATTACTATTATAGCCTATTTAGGTCTTATTTTTTTAGTTCCAATGGTTCTTTCACTTACAAGAAACCCATACATACTAGTTGCTTCACCAACCAAAGACTAGGCTTGTAGCCTTTCCTAGAAGGAGTTTTGATCATAAGTCAAAATAATTCCACATGAGGGATGAATTAGGTTAGCGATTATGACACCCTTTTGGGCTTTACAAAACAAATCCTAGAACCAAGGTGTGAAGTCCAATGGAGGATACTGAAACACCTAAACTAGACCAGGCTATTAGGCTTAATTAGGACTCTAATTGCACTATGGGTGCTCTTTCTCCCAAGCCAATGCCTAAACCAATTGTGGGAGCATGTGAGGAAATGTAAAAGAACTCAAAGTCCATATTTTGGAGTCTTGATGAATCCCCAACCAAGAGTTATGGTGACTATTCTAAGTCACTGACTGGTGCACACATAGAGATGTACACCTAGGGCATAACGACAAATCCACTCCCCTGAAAATCCTCACTTCTAACATATAGAATATGAAAATAAATTGGCAAAGGTTGAATTCCACCAAGGGGCATCAATTTCCCATGGTGGAATTGGTCCAAACAACCAAGCCCTATTGGAAACTCAAGTTTTAAGCCTTCAATGAAGGCACTCCCACTAAAAACTAGATAATTCACAAACTAGGATGGATTAGAACATGAGACCAATTGAAAATTTCATTCCCTCCTATCCGTACCATCCGTACACTTCAATTCTCCTCAGAATTTGCAAAGAAATGCTGATATTTTATTGATTTGAATTGCCAAAATTACATATCTTTCCTTCCACCTACCTGAAAGGGCATATGAAGGTGTCCCCCATTAGTTACAACTGAATTTCAAACCATATGACCATTGGGGGCTTTGTTTACAACTTTTGGCAAAAGTTGTCAAAGTTGCTAAGCAACTTTTACAATATTTTTGCATCCTTTGCATTGAAGGTGACCAAAATTGGTCTAGACCTAATCTAATGATCCAACATGGATCTAAATCCTTAAAACATTAAAATAGCCAAAATCATAAGATTCTAGGCCTTTTGACCACCTATGACCATAGTTGACCAAGGGCTTATAGCTATGCCAATCTTGGAACTAGGTCGTATAGCTTGGTCTAGATGCCTAGATGGAAGATCTAACCTAACTAGATGTTCTTAGGACTTTGATTATCCCTATTTGTTGAGTTTATTGTGGTGCTCCTCCACCAATTGATCAATTTGCATCTAAGTGTCCCACTAGAGCTAGAAAGTTCAAAAAGGATTACAAGCTTAAGTATTCTAAGGAATGCTTCTATGTTGGAGATGGAGTTTCAGATGAAGTATTTGGTGAAGAAGAAATTGGATTCATTGCTATTATAGAAAAGATGAATAAAAAGATAGTTCATGATGATAAGAAAGAGAATCAAGAGCTATCATTGATTTCACAAGCTGACATAAGGACAGACTGAATTATAGACAGTGGTTGTTCACATCACATGATAGGTGATGAAGGTAGGTTTGTTCATTTGGACAAATACAATGGAGGTATGGTCAGATTTGGAGACAACACTTCTAAACCTATAGTTGGTAGAGGAGCCATCCCTTTGGATGGAAAGAACAGTATAGATGATGTTCTTTATGTTGATGGTTTGAAACATAACCTTCTCAGTGTTGGATAGTTACTTGGAAAAGGCTATTAGTTGGAGTTCAAAGATAACAAATGCATTATTAACAACAAAGATGGTGTTATGATTGCATCAGGCTCAAAGAAAAGAGGTAATTTTTTTCAACTCAATTCAAAAGAAATTTTTTTATTTGCTAAAGTTGATGATAGTCGGTTGTAGCATAAAAGACTATGTCATATCAATTTTGATAACATAGTAAAGATAAGCAATGTTAAGGCAGTAAGAGATCTACCTAGCATAGAAAAGCTAGTTGATACTATATGCAGGGAATGTGTAGTGGGGAAGCATGTGAGAAATTCATTTAGGAGAAAGCATAATTCAACAAAGAATAGGTTGGATCTGATTCATATAGACCTATGTGGTCCAACTCAAACAAGATCATACTATGGTGAAAGGTATTTCATTTTTTTTGTTGATGATTATATTAGGATGATGTGGGTTGCGTTCTTGAAAGATAAGTCAAAAGAATTTGAGAAATTCAAAATATTCAAAGCTAAGGTTGAGAATGAATCTAGACTAAAGATAAAATGTTTGAGATCAGATAGAGGAGGAGAATTCACCTTTAACAGATTCTATGAGTACTATGAAGAACATGGCATAAAGAGATAGTTAAGTGCACCTAGAGCCCCTCAGCAGAATGGAATTGTAGAGAGAAGGAATAGGATAATTCTTGATATAGTGCGCACCATTATGATGGAAGGAAAAGTTGCACACACCTATTAGAGAGATGCGGTAAATACAATAGTCTATACTATCAATAGAATTCAATTGAGGCCAGGCCTTGACAAAACACCATATGAGCTATGGTTTGGTAATGTTCCCACAGTAAAATACTTCACAATCTTTGGAAGAAAGTGCTACATCAAGAGGGATGAAGCAGTAGGCAAGTTTGATGCAAGAAGTGATGATGGTATTTTTTTTGGTTACTCTAATAAAAGTAAAGCTTATAGATGTTTCAATTTAAGATTGAAAAAGATCATTGAAAGTGTTCATCTAAAGATTGATGAAAAGTTTATGATTCAAGAAAGATATCATGATTACTCACCCATGATTGAAGAAGAATCTAGACCCTCCACTAGTGAGACATTTTTTGAAGAAATGTTTGATAGTATTGATGTGTTATTCAATGACCCTGAGACAAGTGAAGGAAATACTCCTAAGGCTGATGAGTCGGCATCACCTAAAGTTCTAAAGTTTACATCAAGAAATCATTCCAAGGTAGACATCATTGGAGATCAGAGTGGCAAAGTCCTAACAAGGTCACAAGAAGAGAACTCAGCTAGTAGTGAAGCGGTATGTTTACTATCTCAGATTGAACCTTTAAGTGTTGAAGATGCTTGTAATGATTCAGATTGGCATGATTCTATGAAAGAAGAACTTGATCAGATTATTAAGAATGACACTTGGGAACTGGTCCCAAGACCTAGTGATAAGAATGTGATTGGAACAAAGTGGATATTTAGAAATAAGATGAATGAAGATGGTACATTAGTAAGAAATAAAGCAAGATTAGTATGTAAGGGATATGTGAAAAGAGAAGGCATTGATTATTCAGAAACATTTGCACCTGTGAGAAGATTAGAACCTATTAAGTTGTTTCTAGCCTATGCTACAGTCAAAAACTTCAAAGTTTATCAGATGGATGTCAAGTCAGCATTCTTGAATGGAGACTTAAAAGAAGAAGTATACATTGAGTAGCCAGAAGGATTCACTTTATTAGATAGACTTGATATGGTATGTAGACTGAAGAAGGCCCTCTATGGACTTAAGTAAGCCCCTAGATCATGGTATGAGAGACTAGATGGATACTTAACAAAGATTGGATTCAAGAAAGGAGCAACAGATTGTAATCTATTCATTAGAAAGACATCAAAAGGTTTACTACTTGTAGCTATATTTTTTGATGACATTATCTTTGGAGTTAATGACAAATTTAGTGCTAAATTTGCCAAAAAAATGTAGAATGATTTTGAGATGAGTATGATTGGTCCTATCAAGTACTTTTTGGGACTAAATGTGCAGTAGACAGAAAAAGGAATTTTTATTAATTAGTCAAAATATGTGAAAGAGATATTGAAGAAATTCAAGATGGATGATTTCAAGCCAGTAGGAACTCATATGATCACTGGATGCAAGCTTACAAAAGAAGATGACTCACCAGTAGTAGATATAACATTGTATAAGTCTATGATTGGTAAACTCATATATCTTACTCAGACTACACCTGATATTTCCAATGCAGTTGGCATAGTTGGAAGATTTTTAGTACAACCTAAACAAAGTCACCTCATGGAAGTTAAGAGAATATTCAAATACTTGCAGGGAACTATAGATTATGGTCTATGGTATCTTAATTCAGATAATGTTGAGCTTCATGTGTACATTGATGTAGACTGGGCATGATGTGTTGATGATAGAAATAATACTTTAGGTGGAGCAGTGTTTCTTAGTGATAGACTTGTCAGTTGGACAAGCAAGAAACAAAATTATATTTCTTAGTCAATAGCAGAAGTAGAGTATGTTGTAGCAGCCTTGAATTGTTCTACAATTGTTTGGATCAAGTAGATGATAAAGGATTTTGGAATTCAAATTGATTATCCTATATTATTCACTATGATAACATTAGCACTATCAATATGTCAAAGAACCATGTGATGCATGCAAAGACAAAGCACATAGAGATCAAGTATCACTTCCTAAGAGAGAAATTGGTAGAGAAAGAAGTCAAATTGGACTATGTGAGTAATAAAGATTAGTTGGTAGATATATTCAAAAAGCCCTTGCCTAAGGATATTTTTGAGTATCTTAGGGAGAAGTTGGAAGTCATTCCCTCACCTAATTTTGCTTAGAAGAAAGAAGGAAAGACATCAGTCCTCTGGGACTGATGGAAGGTTGACTACTCTACCTTAGGAGTAGTACCGATGCTTAAAACGAATGGCACCCTTTGCCATTGATGTCAAAGGGGGAGTATATATAGAGTCATGAAAAACAAAACCAAAAAGAGGAGTAATATACTAGGGGGGAGCAACATCCAGTTATGACATCATTATAGTTGAGGAAATGGAGATTTTAGAAAATATTGCAGCAAATGGAGGATTTATCTTTGGGGGAATTTTGAAGAGGAAATGAAGAATGTTATAAAAGGAATGTTCATTTGGGTTGGTGGTGGTTTTTCATTCCACATGTTGCCATCAATGCGAAAGGGAAAGATTGTTGGAGATTTGCCAGTAGGCTAGTACTGACTGTATGTTTGTCATTGATGACAACATATGGAAAGTACCATTTGTGGAAGTCTTATGTAGTAAGCTTTTAGTATATGTAGCATGGACATGATATCAAAATGATATCATGGGTGCAGAAGTTAACTATTAGTACAGATAGTTGTATAGGAGCTGGTGTTAGTAGTGTTCCTAACAGAGTAACAAACAATGTTCCGTGTATGGTTGTTTGTACAGTTCTCATGAAGCCTTGCGCACTTGGATTTATGTTGAAGACATGTTAGTAATGTTTAATTTATGGATGCATAGTCTGTTGATGAGTATAATTGAAGTTATGTAGTCGCTATTCACTAGTAACAATTTCTTGTGTTTATTCAGAAGAGCCGATAGAGATTTTATTGGTTCTTGAGTTGCACCTATCTTGAGGGTATGCATCCTTGGAGTTTAGCTTGGAGAAGTGTTATTGATGTTTTATTAAGAGCCCATGAGTTAATTCAACTTATAGAGAAAGTTCTAGTTGTTTTGGTAGAGCCGACAGTGTGTAGCATGTGTCTAGAATTATTTTATTAGACAGGTCCCAAAATGAGTTGCGTGCATAGTAGAGCCAAAAAAATGTTTATTAGAGTTTGTTATGGTTTCTCTAATATGATTTCAATGTGGTTCTAATAGGCTGACTTGATTATATCATTTGGAGGAAAGATATTTATAGGCAGTCATTTTTTATTGCTGAAGTGTGGTTCATGGATGATTAAGCAGAGCAGAGCAGAGTGTGCGAAGTGTTGAGCCATCAAAAGAAGGTCTATGTGACCAAGTAAATTACTTGTGCTATTCATTGGAACTAATCCAGATAGTAGGTCAAAGCATAGTTCACCAAGATCTAGATATAGTGTGTATCTATTATTCAGAAGGTTGTAGCCTTCGCCCATTTGAGCAGTGAGCTCTCGGACAATGCATCCTCTCCCCTAATAGGGACAATTGTAAAAGACTCCTAACAGGGTCCGACCCTTGACCAGGTCTACTATATTTAATATATTTTAAAGCTAATCCTAATAGGGTAAAGGATCTTCTAACAAGGATCATTCTACACTCGTACATAATATTAGTGGGTATCAAGTCCCATTGGGATTTTTACCTATTTGGGTTTCCCCGTAACCAAAATATTGGTGTTGTGTTCATGTGTTCTTTCATTGTGTTTATCCTTTATGTTTAAGTATACTTAATTGGATAAAGAATTGAATCTTGTAGATAATTGATTCACCCCCCCCCCCCCCCTCTCAGTTATCTCTTGGGACTATTCCTAACAAGAGAATATCATAGTAATTCACACAAAAATGAGTATGATCGTATCCTGGGGTGAACCCACAATACTAGGTTTCAATTTTTAGGAGGAAGGAATCTGTCTTGAAAAGCATTTTCGACATAATATTATTTACCAATTTTTGATAGAAACTCGCTTGCACTTTCGATCGTAAGTACTAAACTTATGATCGAAAGTCCTTAGACATAGGACTTTTGATTGTAAGTCACTTTCGATCAAAAGTGCTTAGTAACTTTCGATCGAAAGTTACTAAGGAACTTTCGATCGAAAGTCCCTTAGTAATGACTTTTGATCGAAAGTCAGTAGTTAGGGTTTTTTTTTTGGTAGAAATATATTCGCCAAAAGTGAGTTTCACCATCACTTTCGGCAACAATGAAGCCCATGGGGACGGCTTCCAAATTTTCAAACATGGTTTTGAGGTATTTTCATTTTTCATTTTTATTATTTTCAATTTTTGATAGATGCATAAATAGTATATATGCATATATACACATGTATATATGCATATATATGTATATATACATGTATACATGTGTATATATATATATATATAGACATGTATACATGTGTATATATACATATATATATACACATGTATATATGTATATATATATATATATACACACACACACACACACACATATACATGTGCATATATAAATGTGTATATATGCATATATATACACATGTATACATGTGTGTGTGTGTGTCTACACACACACACACACACACACATGTATACATGTGTATATATAATTATATAGATTTTTCTTTATTTAAAGTTTGTGATATACATGTATGTATATATATGTACATATATATACATGTATATATATGTATATATATATATATATACATATATATATATAGATATACATATATATATATATATATATATATATATATGTATATATATATATGTATATATATATATATGTATATATATATACTTATATATATATATATATCTATGTATATATATATGTATATATATATGTATATATATATATATACATATATATATATACATATATATATATACATATACATAGATATATATATATATATATATATGTATATATATATATATACATATATATACATGTATATATATGTATATATATGTACATATATATATGTATATATTTATACATGTTCATGTATATATATATATGTATATACATGTGCATGTATATGTATGTATATATATGTATATGCATGTATGCATGTATATACACACACACACACACACATGTGCATGTATATATGTATGTATACATACATGTACATGTGTATAGATAGATTTTTATGTATACATTATGTATGTACATAAGACCTAGATAAGACTAATTATGTACCTAATAAGACCTAGAGATAAGACTAATTAAGACTAATAAGACCTAGATAAGACTAATTAGACCTAATACCTGACCAATTAACACCTAATAAGACATGTGTAACTAGTCTCAAGTATACTTAATATGAGTTTGAGGACCCCTTAAGACCTAATTAGACCTTTAATTAAGACTAATTAACACCTAATATCATGAGTAATAGGACCTGCTCGTACACCTAATATGAGCAATATGATCCCTTAGGCATAATTAGACTAATTAACCCATAACAAGACCTTTAAATTATGCCTAATTTTATACTATTTAATTTACCTTTAAATACATGTGAGTAATACATACCTAATATAAGTAATAGGAACTAATATTGAATAGTAATAATGGCTACTTAGGGACATATTTATGAACTTAATAGGACCCCTTAGACCAAATTAGTCATAATAGCTTGCCCTAATTATCTATCTAATATGAGTAATAGGACCCCTTCTAACCTTGTAATTAGATCAAATTTAAAGACTAATTAACACCTAATATACTCAAGTACTACATGATCCTTTAAGACCAAATTAGACTCAATACATGCTTAATATGAGCTCTTAAGACCAAAGTAGAGCTATTAGTTCACCTAATTAGACCTGCTTAGATGCAATTAGACCTATTAGAGCATCATAATTCCTAGTTATCTAGGTCTATTTTAAGATGTCTATGATAGGTTATATGACCCCTTAAAACCTTTTAGGACCTAATTAGATGCAATTAGATGTATTATGACCTAATTAGACCTAGATAAGACCTATTACAACATAATTAGACCTAATCAACACCTAAATAGACCCAATTAGACCTATTAGGACCTAATTCAACCAAATTAGACCTATTAGGACCTAATTTAATACCCAATTAAACCTATTAGGACCTATGATAGGTTATATGACCCCATTAGACCCACTATGAGTAACATGACCCCTTAAGACCTATATTAAAGCACCTAATTAGACCTATTAGTACCTAATTAGACCCAATTAGTTGTTATGACCTAATTAGACCTATTAGGACCTATAATACATGTTATATGACCCCTTTAATATTGAATTAGACCCACTGTGAGTAATATGACCCCTTAAGACTTATTAGTGCCTCACCTAATTAGACCCAATTAGATCAATTGGGACCTAATCACACCCAATTATACCTAATTTAACCTATTACATACCTAATTGGACCTATTAGGACCTATGATAGGTTATATGACCCTTTAAGACCCCATTAGACCTATTAAAATGTAATTTACATTTAAACATGTAATTTATGTAATTTATTTTACTTTCAATTAATGTAGTGAAATGCACGCATAGTATTTAATTTAATTTTTATTTAAATTAGGAAAACGCACATGTATATGTAGACTTTATTTGATAGTAAATAAAATCTTTCAAGTACATACATATTCTAGATCTATCAGACATATTATTACACATCACACATGGCAGATGCATTGATTCCCCTTGCAGAACTATTTTCACACACTAATAGAGAGATTCAATGGCTGCAAGAATCTATAAATAATCCATCTAGCTCTCTTGTCTATAAGAGCATGTGTCAGTCCATTCTTAATAGCTTGATTAGCATTAGGGATGACATTCATGGTACCACTCCCTATACCCCAAATATTATAGAGGCCATACTTGAAAGAAAGAGACAAGAGGTTGGCTCTGGTCTTTCTCTTAAGGAGGTACAAGCTTTAGTCCCTAAAGTGACCCTTAAAGGGGAAGTTTTCCCATCTTATGCAAATAAAAATTATGTGAAGGGGTATCAGGTTACCAGGTGTGAGGATCCTGCTATATCAACATTGATATACCCTAGATTTCTAGCTATCCATGGTCGTTATCCGAATAATGACCAGATTCCACAGTACTTTGCACAACAAATTTTTGCTGAGGTTCATTTAGGTCATGCTATTAATTACACTAATTTTCCAACACATCTAGGATAAGGGGGTGGCAAGCTTGCTGATAGAGATGCTTATCATCAAGCTGATCGATAGAGACCAGTACACAGGGCCACTGTTGGTCAGAGGCACTTGCTATAGCTCCTTCATTGGGCCATGTTGCAAATGATGTTATTCGTAGCACCCAACTTTGAGCTGTGATTGATAGTGTGGGGGACATTGCAGTAGCTGCCACATCCCTATCTAGTGATCAAGTTGGTTAGTACCTAATGTCTTGATGACGCTCCAGATCATTAGGTGGAGCATCTGCTAGCAAAACCGTAGATGACATGTACACTACAACAGGCATCCCTTCACTTTCTAGCCTAGAGGGACTTACAAGAGAGATGACACGTGTGACACTGACTAGCTTGGTTGAGGATCTATTGGATGCATATGCATTTTTAGTAACAGAGCATGATATCCCCATATCAGAGGTTAGATCTCATGTGGGTATTGTTAGATACACTCAGCCACATCCTTCTCACCTAGATCATGGCCATAGTGGCAATGCTCATGAGGATCCACCTATTGACCACTCTATTGTTGCACAAGGAGAGGCATAGCATATAGACCCTTCAGTCAGTGTAGGGAATCAGTTCTCTGATGTTGGCCTTGATGATGTTGAGTTCAACATGACCACTACAAGTTATCTAGATTTGTTGACACATGATGATATGACTTCCATGCCATCTCATCTAGTTAGTCCATTGCATTCATCATTAGAGAGGTGTGTACAGTCTACTCATGTTGCAGATGCAGATTTGAGCTTGGACCAGACACATCAAAATCTTGATACCTTGGTTGATAGGATTGAGGCCATAGAATCCGGGTACTATTAGTTTCCACCACCTACACAGGTATAAATCAAATTATATACATGTATTTTTAATGTTACAATTTTCTAAATTTCAATCAATTGAAATTTACATGCACATGCACGTATATATATGATATATATTTTTTGTCTAGTAGGATATGCTTCTTGTTACTCCTTCTTTGGGTACTGATCATGTACATCATTGGGACTCACTAGATGATGAAATTATTAGTGGATAGCTGAGATTGTGATGACCCTTTTCCAACTTATAAAGGTTGGGTAGCTTGTTCAGCTTGTGATTCTTGAGCATTTCCTACACATGTATGAAGTATAAATTGGTCATAATTAGTATAAGTTGGTCCATATTAGGTCCTAATTGGTCCTAATTGAGTATAAATTGGTCATAATTGAATCTAATAGGTCCTAATTAGGTCCTAATTGGTTATAATTGTGTCTAGTTGGTCCTAATTGAGTCTAGTTGGTCATAATTGTGTCTAGTTGGTCCTAATTGGTCCTAGTTGAGTCTAATTAGTCCTAATTGAGTTTAGTAGCTCATGTTAGGTCCTAATTGGTCCATATTAGGTCCTAATTGGTCCTAATTGAGTCTAATAGGTCATATTAGGTCCTATTTGGTCCTAATTGACTATAATTGGATCTAATAGGTCCTAATTGTTCATAATTAGTCATAATTGAGTCTAGTTAGTCCTAATTGAGTCTAATAGGTCATATTAGGTCCTAATTGGTCCCAATTGAGTCTAATTGGTCCTAATTGAGTCTAATAGGTCATATTAGGTCCTAATTGGTCCTAATTGAGTTTAGTAGGTCATGTTAGGTCCTAATAGGTCCTAATTAGGTCCTAATTGGTCCTAATTGTGTCTAGTTGGTCCTAATTGAGTCTAGTTGGTCCATATTGGTCCTAATTGAGTCTAGCTAGTCATAATTGTGTCTAGTTGGTCCTAATTGCTCCTAATTGAGTCTAATTAGTCCTAATTGAGTTTAGTAGGTCATGTTAGGTCCTAATTGATCCATATTAGGTCCTAATTGGTCCTAATTGAGTCTAATTGGTCCTAATTGAGTCTAATAGGTCATATTAGGCCCTAATTGGTACTAATTGACTATAATTGGATCTAATAGGTCATAATTGAATCTAATAGGTTCTAATTGTTCCTAATTGGTCATAATTGAGTCTAGTTAGTCCTAATTGAGTCTAATAGGTCATGTTAGGTCCTAATTGGTCCATATTAGGTCCTAATTGGTCCCAATTGAGTCTAATTGGTCCTAATTGAGTCTAATAGGTCATAATAGGTCCTAATCGGTCCTAATTGAGTCTAATTAGTCCTAATTGAGTTGAGTAGGTCATGTTAGGTCCTAATAGGTCCTACTTAGGTCCTAATTGGTCCTAATTGTGTCTAGTTGGTCCTAATTGAATCTAGTTGGTCCATATTAGGTCCTAATTGGTCCTAATTGAGTATAATTAGATCTAATAGGTCATAATTGAATCTAATAGGTCCTAATTAGGTCCTAATTGGTCCTAATTTTGTCTAGTTGGTCCTAATTGAGTCTAGTTGGTCCATATTGGTCCTAATTGAGTCTAGTTGGTCATAATTGTGTCTAGTTGGTCCTAATTAGTCCTAATTGAGTCTAATTAGTCCTAATTGAGTTTAGTAGGTCATGTTAGGTCCTAATTGGTCCATATTAGGTCCTAATTGGTCCTAATCGAGTCTAATAGGTCATATTAGGTCCTAATTGGTCCTAATTAACTATAATTGGATCTAATAGGTCATAATTGAATCTAATAGGTCCTAATTGTTCCTAATTGGTCATAATTGAGTCTAGTTAGTCCTAATTGAGTCTAATAGGTCATGGTAGGTCCTAATTGGTCCATATTAAGTCCTAATTAGTCCCAATTAAGTCCTAATTGGTCCTAATTGAGTCTAATTAGTCCTAATTGAGTTTAGTAGGTCATGTTAGGTCCTAATAGGTCCTAATTGGTCCTAATTGAGTCTAATTAGTCCTAATTGAGTTTAGTAGGTCATGTTATGTCCTAATAGGTCCTAATTAGGTCCTAATTGGTCATAATTGTGTCTAGTTGGTCCTAATTGAGTCTAGTTGGTCCATATTAGGTCCTAATTGGTCCTAATTGAGTATAATTAGATCTAATAGGTCATAATTGAATCTAATAGGTCCTAATTAGGTCCTAATTGGTCCTAATTTTGTCTAGTTGGTCCTAATTGAGTCTAGATGGTCCATATTGGTCCTAATTGAGTCTAGGTGATCCTAATTGAGTCTAATAGGTCATATTAGGTCCTAATTGGTCCTAATTAACTATAATTGGATCTAATAGATCATAATTGAATCTAATAGGTCCTAATTAGGTCCTAATTGTTCCTAATTGGTCATAATTGAGTCTAGTTGACCTCCTAATTGAGTCTAGTTGGTCCATATTAGGTCCTAACCAGTCCTAATTAAGTCTAATTAGTCCTAATTGAGTCTAATTAGTCCTAATTAAGTCTAATTAGTCCTAAATGAGTCTAATAGGTCATTTTAGGTCCTAATTGGTCCATATTAGGTCCTAATTGGTCCCAATTGAGTCTAATTGGTCCTAATTGAGTTAATAGGTCATATTAGGTCCTAATTGGTCCTAATTGAGTCTAATTAGTCCTAATTGAATTTAGTAGGTCATGTTAGGTCTTAATTGGTCTTAATTTAGTCTAATTGGTTCTAATTAGTCCCAATAGGTCCTAATTAGTCCTAATAGGTCCTATTATGTAGTATTTGGTTCATATAGGTTCTAATTAGGTTCTAATAGGTCCTAATAGGTTCTAATTAGGTTCATATAGGTTCTAATTAGGTTCATATAGGTTCTAATTAGTCCTAATAGGTTCTAATAGGTCCTATTAGGTCCTAATTAGTCCTAATAGGTTCTAATAGGTCCTATTAGGTCCTAATTAGTCCTAATAGGTCCTATTAGGTAGTATTAGGTTCATATAGGTTCTAATAGGTCCTAATAGGTTCTAATAGGTTCTATTTAGGTCCTAATAGGTCCTAATTAGTCCTAATTAGGTTCTAATAGGTCCTAATTAGTCCTAATAGGTTCTAATAGGTCCTAATTAGTCCTAATAGGTCCTATTAGATCCTAATTAGTCCTAATAGATCCTAATTAGTCCTAATTAGGTTCTAATAGGTCCTAATAGGTCCTAATTAGTCCTAATAGGTCTTAATAGGTCCTAATTAGTCCTAATAGGTCCTATTAAGTCCTAATTAGTCCTAATTGAGTTTAATTAGGTGTTAATTGGTTCTCATTGATTCTAAGTGGGTCCTAATAGTCCTAGAATAGGTCCTAATTAGTCCTAATAAGTCTTATTAGTCCAAATAGGTCTACAATTAGGTCTAGTTAAGTCTAATAGACCTGTACAATATTACATTTACATGAACATTAAGACAAGTCTTGACCATCAACTCAAAATATCTATCTAAAGACATCTTAGACATACCTTGATTCTGATGATGATATCTTTTTGGTGATTCTTCACGTAGTCTTTGTTTAGTCTCTTCTGAATAATGTCATGTAATTTTGTTTAGCCTTCTCTTTTTATTTCCCATCACAGCTTAGAAAATTATTTCATGCCAAAATGTCTTCCTTCTCCTAAATGTAAATTATTTTACAGCTTTCAGATTTATGAAATGAAAAAATTATACATTTATTTATACCTAATTCTTATTACCCTGAAATGCCACCAAAAAGGTCGACATTGGTTTCAATCAAAAGTCAAACTTGACTTTCGATCGAAACTAAGGGACTTTTGATTGAAAGTCCCTTAGTATTGACTAAATTTTACATTTTTTGCAATAGTACTTTTGATCGAAAGTACTTTCTATTGAAAGTACTTTCTCTTTAAAGTGCCTAAAATGGGAGATGGTTTTAAGTTTTCAAGAAATTCTGAGAATTTCATGGCTTCGGGCCTTAAGCGCTCTGATCAAATGGATGAATAAAAAGACATCCTTTTGCATACAACAAGTATTCAGTACTAGCTTTCTAATAATTATATATTTGACTATTTTTAAATTTATTATGTGTATGATTTTGGACGTTAAATGAATGTAGGTTTTTTATCAAATATAAACCTCTAAGTTTGACATTCAACGAAAAATAGTAAAACAAGGAACTTTTTTTTTGAAAAATAACAGTTCCCTCTGTATTCAAGTCTACTTTCTATTAAAAAAATAATAATTGAAATTCGATAAATACACAATAAGTTATAAGCTATGTAGTGAAGGTAGGTCAAAATTTTGGTTTAGTCAACTTGAAACATTAATAAAATATGCAATAATAGTGATAATGTCATCAAACCAATTGCATGTCCTCTGTATGGATGTTACAAAACTAAATTTGAAAGAATCACATCTATATCTATTTTACAAAAAAAGTCATTCTCTATGAAAACAGTGTTACTATTTGAAAATGACATTTTCAACACCATACAAGTTTTCTTGGGAGAAAGAAAAAAGTATTCAAATAAATTCAAAAATAAAATTAAATAAATAAATAAATAAATAAATAAATAAATATATATATATATATATATATATATATATATATATATATATATATATATATATATATATATATATATATATATATATATATATATATATATATATTTAGAATCTAGACAAAAAATCCTAAAAGACTCTAATTTACTTCATCCTCCGATTTTGAGCGGTTCAACGGCAATATGCATCCGAATCTAAAATTTTTTCTCAATATGTAGAGTTCAGTGTCCTTTCAGGCTAAAAAGTGTATGCCACTATTGTGGGTTCACCCCTGACCAAAGAGAAAGATAAAGAAGAATTTTAAGCACTGTTGGCTAACCCACTACATAGAGGCAAAGGAAAGTGCAAAGGCAAGTTACCATTGAAATGTTTAAATTTTAATATGATTGGGCATATTACATCTAGATGTCCTAATGATGAAAGCAATGATAAGAATGATAAAAGAGACAAATGACACCGAAGATTTAGAGATTTTAAGGATAAAGGAAAGAAGTCTTGCTACCTAGCTGAGGAAGGTATAACTATTGATGAATCTAATGATACTGAGGAAGGTTATAAAGTTATTTTTGTTGCCGTAAAGGAAGAATCATATGAAGAAAAGTTTGAATATGAAAACACACTTGTTTCTCATGTAACCAGACCCTTGGATTATTGATACTGGTTTTTCAAAGTACATGACTGGTGATATTGACAAGTTTGAGAACTTAGAGGAATATGATGGAGGATTTTTTAGATTTGGAAATGATGCTCCATGTCCTATGAAAGGTAAGGGACCTCTTGTATTGAATGAGCAGATGAAATTTAATGATGCATATTGGGTTAGAGGACTAAACTAACATATGTTGACTATTGAATAGTTGTTCAGTTGTTCAGTTGAATTTATAAACTGATAACCCATTTAATAGTCACTATTAAATGCAACAACTGATAACCATTATCTCGGTAGTCCTAATGAAAAGAGTTGTTTATTTTCTAAAATAGAAGATGTATGGTTATGGCATATGAGACCATGTCATGTAAATTTTGATAACTTGATAAAAGTGAGTAAGAAAAGTAGAGTCAAAGGACTACCGAGATTAAGAAAACTAGATAAAGATATGTGTAAAGAACGTCAAGTTGGTAAGATGAGAAAGTCAAGTTTTATAAGAAATTCTTACTCTACTAGTGGTATTTTGGAATTTTTTTACACTGACCATTGTGGTCCTATGAAAGTTCAAAGCTGTTATGGAAATGGGTACTTTATTTTTTTGTTAATGATTATTCAAGAATGATGTTAGTCATGTTTCTAAAAGAAAAATATAATATATTTCAAATGTTTAAGTGGTATAAGGCTAGAGTTGAAAAAGAAATAGGTAAACAGATGCAGTGTCTAAGATCTAATAGAGGAGGTGAATTTATCTCTACTGTTTTACTATCTTTTGTAATGAGAATGGAATTAAAAGACAAGTGCCTACAACAAGAACTCCACAACATAATGGAATACCCGAGAGAAGAAAAAAATCTATTGTTAACTATGCCAAGACTTTGTTGATTGATAGGAATATTGTACCAACATTTTGGAGAGAATCTATAAGTACCTCAATTTACACTCTCAATAAAATAGAGTTGAATAAAGGAAAAATAAAGACACCTTATGAATTATGGTTTGGGCACACACAAAATGTAAGTTATGATAGGAATGGGAACACTGAGAGGGGGTGGGGTGAATAAGTGTTCACTGTATTTTATCTTTTTACTTAATATTTAAATTGAACTTAAATGCTTAAGAACTGAAATGAATATCCATATAAAAATGAAACATGAAATCAACACAAAACACCAATATGGTTATTGGGAAACCCAAATCGGTAAAAAAATTGGTGGGAATTGACACCCACTAATATTCTATACTAGTGTTTTATGATCCTTGTTAGAAGATCCTTAACCCTATTAGGAGTTTCTTTACAATGCATTAAGTATAGTAGACCTTGTCAAGGTTTGGACCCTATTAGGAGTCTTTTACAATAGTCCCTATTAGGGGATTGGATGCACTATCCTAGAGCTCACTGCTTAGGTGGTGAAGGCTACAACCTTTCGATTTCAGATACACACTATATCTGCTGGATGAACTGTCACTATGACACTGCTTGTCAGATTAGTTCCTTTGATGTGCTGATCCTTTGACCTCTTGCAAAGCTCTAATACATCTTATAGTATCTTTGCACACTTCTTCTCTACTAATCACAACTCTATATCAACTTCCATGCTAATTACAATGGGCGCATCTCATATTTATATGCGCATACAAAATAAACAACTAGGTTGGCCCTTAAACCTATTACATACAATGCTTCCAAATGAATTGGCTCAAGAATGTTTACAAAAAAACATATATACATGTCAGAAACCTAATTACAATAGGCTCATAGCCTTTACATCATTAGAATATAACCGCAACTCAAAATGAAAATAGTTGGCTTCTTACTCTGTTCTTCACTGGCACACACTGGCTGTGTAACTTCAACTGTCTGTATCTTTCTCATACTTTCATATCTGATCATGCACTCATAGAATAAGCATGAATATAGTATAACCAACTTACCTTCTAGGTTTCATAGCTTAACTCAGTCGTATGCATGTGCGTTGATGCTATGAGCTTCAGGAACTCTGTACGTTGTCCAGTCTTCAACACTTGACCGATTTCTGATCTTCTCGTCAAGTGCGCTGACTCCAAACTACTATATGAATTTTTTTCCATAATGAAAACACTATATTAAGTCATATACATCAGTATAGCCAACTTTCCAACAATCTCCCCCTTTGTCATTGATGGCAACAAAGGAATATGGCCAGGTTGCTAACTGTCCTTAATACAAACAACTTTTATCTCCCTATACATATCTTTATATCTTATAACTTCTTATACATATCTATTATCCATATTATATACATAATCCCCCTTTTAAATTAATGAAAAAGGTGTTTCAAAACTGAATCTACAAAAACTTTTTGTGATAGTACATCCGGATATGCAATCTATGAATTTTGGATCTCATTCTTCCAAAATGTGATCAGCGAATTTACAATCGATAGATGGGCGCATAAAGCATATTGAAGCTTCTCTATCTTCTCTAGATTAGTGCTAGGACCTTGATAATATGTCACCATGGTGGAATTAATCTCCTTGATGTTCAGATTTAGGATGTCTAATGAGGGTGCAAGAGCATTCCTTAGCTGAGTTTGCCTAGCCCTTATCTTAGTCATCTCTTTTTCTGCTTTCTCAATTTTATCAATCTGTCCTTGGTAGACATTGTTGCACATATTCACATCAATAGATGGATCTTCCTCTAATTTCCTGATGCTATCTATCATGGCTTCTACCTCTTGTACCTTTTTGTACAGATCCCCAGTCAACTTGTCTTGGTTCATGCATTCATCAATGATCTTTCTTCCCTTTGCTACAAACTCCTTTAGGGATGCTTGACTATCCTTTAGTGAGCTTAGGTCAAGTGCATAGATGCTAACCAATTCATTGAGCCTTTTCTTCATATACTTATCCTCTACAACTAAGGATGCATATTCTTCCAAGCTAGTGAAGTTACCCTTGAACTATGAAATCACTGAATTGACATCATCAATTGAGTGTACTTTGGAGACTTTCTTGTCTGTAGGTAACAAGTTGTTCAAAATGTTCACTAACTCTACAAGGAGGGGACTCCTCATCACTTTTTTTTCCTTAGCCTTCTCCATAGATAGGACACTGAACTTAATCAGGTCTTCTTCTCCCCATGAGTCCAAACTAGTTGTGTCAGGTGTCAAACTTGACAATAATGTTGCTGAGGGAGTGATGGGAGTGCTATCAATCACTTCTTGTTTTACCTTGACTGTTTCATCTTTTTTCTCACTTATTTTTACCTCTTCTTCTTCCTTTTATTTTTCATCTTTTTTTTCCTATTTCTTTCTTTCTTCTTCTTTTTCTATTTTACCTTTTTATTCTTCTTTCTCATTTGTTATATCTTCAATCAATATTTCTTCTTAATGAGTAGGAGTGTTAATACATAAGTTTTCTACCTCTTGAGTGCTTACAAATTCCTCTTCAAACTTATCCAATTCAGTGTTAGTGGCCACCATGTCTATCTCTACATTATCAATGATAATGGTGCTATCCTTTAGTGACTCTGTCATGGGCACAAACTTATCTTCCTTTGTTTGAGTTTCCACTACAGGTGTTGAGTCCTGAGGACCTATCACTGATGCATTAGTGGGCTTTGCCACCTTGAATTCCTTTATGGGTACTTGTGCTATGGACACAGTAGCTAGATACATGTGCCTATTCATGAATACTTTCTTGAATGCCTTCTTTGTTTCCTTAGCAACATGATCATAGTCCTTGTCCATAATGTGCAAAGTCCTTGACTTTGTTCTAAGATGTGGCTTCACTAAGTCTAACAACAAAGAATTCTCCTCTAGAGAACATATAGGAAGGGTATCATCTAGAATCTTTTCTCTTATCCATAGGTCTTCTTCAATAGTGTGTCTCTTTTGGAATTCTAGGATGTTCCACACATTATTAGGGAACATAGTCTTAAGTTCCAATATTGTCTTCTTGAACTTCAACATGTGTTTAACTATCATATCATGTATCTTAGATTTGTCTATTTCACTATATTTTTCATAAAACTTCCCTACTTGATCAATTCTTCCTTCATCAATTATTCTCACACTTAGCACATTAAGACTAGGTTTGAAACTTATTTCAGGAGGTGTTTATGAGTTCTTTTTGTTCCTTGTGACTCTTGAGGATGGACGGATAGTGTTGATCTATTTCTTCCTCTTCGACATTGCTTTATACTCAGGAGGAGCAGTGAGGTCAATGGTTTCCTTGGGCATAGAAGGAGTAACATCAATTTTACCCTTGAGTTCATCAAATATTTCTATCTTCACCTTCTTTAGCTTGGGATCATCTGATTCTGCCTTTGCTGCATCTACACTCTCTAATTCCAAAGAAATCTTTTTTTCCCTTGCTTTGTCTAGGTTTTCTTGAGAAACTCCATGTATTCTCAAGATTTTTGAGGTATCTTTAGTAACCTTTCTTTTTGTTGCTGCACTATTTAATACTACATCAACTTCTCTAGTTTTCTCCTCATAGGTTCCCCATCTTGGCTCATTAGGGTCTTTAGGTGCTACTAATAGAACTTGAGCATAAGCTTCTAAAACTTGTTCATCTACTTCATATACAAGTGGATGAATCCACTTTGTTCTAGGTTCAACTACCTCCATGCATGTTATGTTTGTTTCAACCATAAAATAGATAGTATCCTTATACTTCTCAATTATCTTCTCTGGTATCCTATATCTCATCTGCATCTTAGTTCTAAATGTCTTCAACTCTAGAGTCATGTAGTCCTTCAAAGTGCTCTCAGTACATTCCTTGAGAGATATCTTAGGCATTGTGGGAATGGATTTGTGTAGATATAAATCAGATACTTTTCCAATAATGTGAAAGTACATATAGATGATCAAAGACCCAAATATGAATATCTTGGTCTTATCATGCTTTATTGCCTTGATGTTGTCAATCAGCTATGTGCGCAAGATTTCACATAGGTTGAACTCTCCATTATCTTTTACTTTTCTTATGGCTGCAAGAATTGTGGCCGCAAACACATTGTTCACCCTGCTGGTGTGTTGAAACCTGTATCCAAGTATCATAGACATCAATTTGATGTCATTTTTCTCAATAGGCTCTATGGCCATTCTGCTCCTATCACTCCTTGACTTGCAAGTCTATTCAACAATCTTCCTCACATCTTTACCTACTAGAAGGATGGTGCTTGTTCTTGAGAGGCCTATCATCTCATGAATTAGGTCATTGGTAATTCTGATCGATATTTCACCTATCCAAAATAGGTGATCATGAAACCTTATCAATCAACTACTAAGACTCTTCTACTCTTCAATCACTCTTAATTTGAATGCAATGAGAGATCTTCTAACTTTTATGTACTTTAAAGTAGAATTTTTGCCATTAATGCTTGTCGCGTAAACAAAGTTGTCACTTGGAAATTTATATCTTTCATTCTGCAAAAAATCAACTAGTGCACTCTTGTACAAAGGTTTCTATAGTCTCCAAAAGCTTAAGTCAAAAGGAACATACTCTGAGAGTGAGTATACCAGCCATGCAGGGGTCTAAAGCTAAATTAGCTCCCCCTATGACCCTAAGGGCCATTCATCCAGATGTAGAGGGTGCATCCACTGTGGAAGAATCCAATACATACTCATCAACCTTCTCCTTTTTTTCTGACCAAATCAAGCTTGCATCCTTTGAATCTTTCACAAAATTTACTTCTCCTTCAGGATCCAAAACTGGTTCTTAGGGATTTTTGGGGCTTTCTTGACCTTGCGTCCTTGATCTACAAAACTTTGAGATGTGTCGAGCTTTGTTACAAGAGTGACAAATGATTGGAGGCCTTATATACCTCAACACATTGACATGTGTCACCATTTTACATTATTTAGTTGAGTGACCATTGTAGTTACATATCTGACATGTAACATTCTGAGAACTTCTTTCATTTGACTGATTCTGATTTCTATGATTATATTGAGTCCTATTCTTTTGACTTGTCTTGCAATTCATAGCTCTATGACCAAATTTATTGCATGAATAATAGTAACCATTAAAAGGTCTTACCTCTGTACAGTTTCTTTTTATGCGTCCATGCTTGTTATATGCATAACAAGTGTGGTGTATAGGCTTGCGCTCATCTTTAGGTGGTTAACCATTATCTTTGGTTTGATCTTCAGTATTCTTAGTATCAATAGAGTCTTTTTGTGCATTCATTCTTTCTATCATGTTGTCAATTTGATTTTGTGCTTCATTTAATCCAATGAAACTAGTATCTCCTTTAGCTCTTCTTGCATAAAACTGAGATTCTATCAAATTAGAACTGGTGTGTAATTTATCAATGTGATTCTTAGCTTCTTTCAATTCATATTCCAAGATTTCCTTATTGTTTCTTAGCTCTAAGATTTCCATATTTTCTTGACTCAATTCTTCATTCATTTGAAGGTTTTCTTTGACCCGTTCATCATAGACTTCCTAATTGTTAGTTATCTTATGATCAAATTCTTCAAGTTTTTCTTTTAGGGATTTATTTTCTTCATTTAGATTCTTGACCATTGTCCCTAGATCACTGGTAGATAATTCTTTCAAATCTTTACTTAGCCTTTTGATGACTAATTGACCATCACTAAGTTTTTCCCTTAGTTCTTCAGTTTCTCTTTCAGATTTGTCTAGGTCTTCAAGAGCAACTTCAAGATTTCTTTTCAGATGTTTCATTTCTACTTTTTCCATGATCTCCTCAAGTGGTTAAACTTTTTTTCTAAGGACTAGAGCTCTAATACCAATTATTAGGAATGGGAACACTGAGAGGGGGGGGGGGGGGGGGGGTGAATTAGTATTTTGTTAGCACCTATAAAATTTTTATGACACTATAGTTTTTCCCTAGTCCCTGCAAGTGTTTTCTAGGTCTCTGGCCCTCAAACCCTAGGTCAAAATTTGAAATATGTAGTCATTGGAGGGGAAACCCTAGTCTATCTTAGCCCTGTTCTAATTATGCATTACCTTTTTTGGTCACTAAAGTCCTAAATTTCCCATGTGCTAAATTTCACTATGACCACTTTGCATGTTACGTGGTTAGGTTTTAATACCAGGACCCCTTTAATACTTTATGTCTAAGCCTAAGTCTCCCGTTATTTTTTCCTAAGTTCCACCTTTTAAAATTGTGTGGCTTTCATTGTTTCACAAGACTTTTTGTTGTCAGAGTTTCTGACATGCGATATAGTGATAAGGCACCATCTATCCCGGTATGCCCAGTATCTTTGCTTGTCTTTAGATCTTACAGCGATCGCATGATCTCATGGAATATTCTTCCCCTTGAGATCATGTGCTAGCCATCTGATCTTCCATTGTGTTCATGCCAACTGGAGTGGGTCCACTGCGAGGTGTGCACAAGTGGTAGTTTTTCAATGGTTGCAGGATGGTGAGGTGGAGTGTTGTTAGTGGGGCCGGTGTTAGAGGAATCTACATGGTTGCTAGTAGCACAAGTAGATCTACAGCTGGCATATGATCTCATGGAATCTTCTAAGCCCATGAGATCATGCACCCACTATCCGATCTGAAAGCTTCTAAGTTGTGGGTTCATTGTCAGATGGTGCTGACTTGCTCAATTTTCATTGGTTGCAGTGTGCTGATGTGGCAGAGACTTTTCAAACAACTTTTGACTATTACAGAGATTAATGAGTGCCACTTGATTTGTTGAGAAGAAATTAGATCGACGGACATGTTTTAAATTTGGCTTGTTAACCATTGCTTTTTGAAATTCAAATTTTTAGAGGGTTTTTCATTGACAGAAGGACTGGTTTTTATTGCTTGATGACTAGATTTGGTAGGATGTGATCTCACCGACTATTGCAGAGTGGCCCAGGGTGTCTGATGATTGATTATAGGGGTTTTTGTACTGTGATGGAGTTTCTCAAGGCATGTTGCAGGTGGATAATCTACCTATTTAACATGGTAAAATTCATGAATTTATGATCTTCAATACACAAGTCAGAGGAATTAACATAAGTGGAGATCATTGTGGATCTGTTTGCTCTAGGTTGCTTGGTTTTCCCTCCAATGAATTTAATTGTGATTGATTTTCTGGTTGGTTTGGTCATTGAAACCCTTTCCCTAGTCATCTGTAGCTTGTTGCATCCTATTTTTGGGATTCCAAGATGACTAGGGGGTATATATGGTCACCTTTTTTATTTTGTTGTGGTTGATGATGTTACTATTGATGATATATTGAAAGTCAAGGTAAAGGACTGAACAAGGAGAGCCTTGATTTTGGGTTTGTTTCCTAACATTTTGTTGTTTTGATAATGTATTGATTCTAAAGATTTTAATGAAAATACACTTTAATTCCAATCTCAAATTCTTGTTTGTCTTCTTATTTTGATCTTGGGCTCATATATGTTAATGTCACAAAGTGAGTTAGCATATGGTAAACAAATTGTATTGTGGAGTTATCTTTGAGTTCCTAACAAAGTTAGGATTAAAGTCTTTAAGGTGATTTCAATGAGTTCATGGTAGGGTAATAATTTGATGATCAGGTCTGTGAGTGAGAGGGATAATAGGAAAAGCACTTATCCCATGTTCAAGGGTATTTGATTTAGGATTTTCAGTTGATTTATGTTATTGGGTGACTCTATGCCCTAGGTTAAGGCACTGATCCTTTCTCTGGAAGTAGTTCATCATCATCCACCACACATATAAATCATAAAATCTTTCAATCAAATTGTAAAGGGTATAAGGCATAACATTTTGTGATTTCTTTCAAGAAGTGAATCAAAGGTACACCCGTCAGAGCATCTAGGCTCAAAGTGTAGGAGGATCTCTTTGATCCTTGTTAATTGGCCCTTTTCCTTGCAGACTTTAGAGTGGTGATAGAGTTAGTCAAATTAAGTTGTTAATCATAGTGTAAACCTACAAGTAGAAAGAAAAGACAACCAACAAAATGGTGACTCTGCTGGGGAGAGTCTAGAGATAATGTTTTTAAGCGGACTCTTGTTTTTCCTATTATATTCAGTTAAGGATTTCCCACTTTGGTGGGTGGTGACTCAAAAAGGTTAGAACTAGTGTTATAAACTACAGACCATGGACAAAAGAAGGAATAATAAGTCCTTTTTTAAGAAAAATCTAGAGGTTACTCTGGAATAGTTACCTAGGTAGGAAAAGAAGACTTGGATCAGAAGAAATGGTGAGTCTACTAGTGCTCCCATGAGGGAACAAAGAAATACTAGAAATAGAGAACCACTTGCATCCTCTAATGAGGAAGATTCATAATACAAAGGTCCTAAATTAGATAGTGGTCACTCTGAAGACAAATTTTATGACACCCCAGAGGCAATATTTCAAGATAAGGGTTCATTACCTACAGGTCAGGATGAACAAGCTAGAGAAAGGGGTTTTGGACTAAATTTAGATCCTGATGAGGATATGTTCAGAAGGCAACCCATGAGACCAAGACAGGTCCATTTTGCATACCAAAATATCATTGATATGGATGTGTCATCAAGTTCTGATGATATTATGATAGACCCAGATGATTTAAGTGCACTAAGGTTATAATTGGAAGAGCAAGATGCCATACATAAGAGGTTACAAAAGGAGGGAGAAGTTGAGAAAGTGAATGCTTTGATAGAAAGAGAGTCTCTTCTTAGAAATATTAGTGAGTTAAAGGAGAGAAACAAGATGCTTGCTTCTACTCCTAAGACTTTGTAGCATGATGTCTTTGGTGATCTTGATGCTTTGAGAAGTGAGTAGGAGCACCTGCTGCAAGACCATGAGTTTGATAAAGAGGGCCCTGTGGTTAGACAGGTTCAAAGTTATGCTTCCCTCCCTAAAGATAAAGATGGGCATGAGATCACTAGGCCTACTATTGCTATTGGCGAAAAAGGAAAGAAAAAGATGGTGCAACATTAGACAAATAAATCATTGACAATACCAAGGGTCCCACCACCCAATTCAAATAAGGACACAAAGATAGAAAGAAGAAGAAAAGAAGATGAGGACCTAGCAAGAGAATTAGAGAAGGCTGAAATTGAAGCTTCCATTGTAGAAAAAAGAAGAAAGATCTAGTTCTTGGAGGCTTCATCTGGAAATGCTCTTGGCCCATCTGATACTGAACTAGGTATGCCATCTATGACTATTATTGTTCCATTTAGTAATGCTACTACTAGTTCAATTTCTTCTTCATCTGCTAAGATAGGTGTTGATCCTAGGCAATAGTCAAATGCACAAGTAGATGGGAATGTAAATGTAAATATTTATCCTAGGGTTAACACTAGTTCAAGTTTTCAAAGAAGACCTATGCAACTAGAAGGCTATAGGAAAATTAGTTTTGATGGTATACCTAGCTACCCAAATGCTTTTCCAACTGATATAAGAGATAAGATACCTAAATTTGCTGGTAATAATGCTATTAGTTGTGTAGAAAACATTAGGTTATTTGTTGATGTATTAAATGATTATGAGGTGGAGCATGAGGATGTAGTCATGAAACTATTTGTTCAATCCTTGGTGGAGGATTCTACAGATTGGTTTAAGAGACTCCCTGACAAATGTATTGATACATGGGATTCTTTTGAGAGATGTTTCAAAGAATAGTATGGTGATAGGCCTAATGCTAGTTTCATGTTGAATGAGTTCAACACTATAAGGAAAAATTAGAATGAGTTTGCAGCTAAATTCAATATGAGGTTTCAGAAGGGTATGCATAAGCTATTTCAAGTCATGAGGTTAGATGACAATGTTTGTCTGACCACATACTTCAATGCATTTGATGGAAAGATGGGATATTTGTTGAGGGACAAAGAACCAAGAACCCTCAGAGATGCTTTTAGGATTGCTGTCAATATTGAAATTAATATGAAAATATCAAGAAAGTTGGGTGGAAAAAGAGATGATCCAAAGCTATTCAGAGATAAAAAGTATAAGCAGGATAATGAAAGAAATGTTGGAAATAAGAAACAAGAGGAAGATAAATTAGATAAGGTACTGAATGCATTGAAGGATTTAAGAGCACCTACTAATAGAATTAATAATGCTCTTGCCAATGAAAAGCCTCAATTCAACAACAATTTCAACAGGCAGAATAGATTGCAGAATCATCCCTATAACACCCAATGGAAGGATGGAAAGCCTATTGTCCCTGCTGCAAGAGAAAGTAATGATAATGTTGTCCCTAATCCTTTACAAAGACCCTCTATAAATGTTATAGAGGATACACCATGGTGTATAGCATGTCAGTCCCCTCATTCAGTAGAGCATTGTGTGGTCACACAATCCATGTCAGCATATCAAGATGGTAATAATGAGGAGTTAGATTAAGAAGAAAATCATGATGACATTGGATGCAACATGGGAACTTCATATTTGGGATATGAAGATGATTCTGATATTGATGAAGAAGTAGATGTGTGTTTGAAAAGACACAATAGGGCACTTTTCCATCAAGAGGTTTTTTTTATAATGATAACATTGATGAAAAGACATGTAACATGATTTCTTCCTCAGAAATAGTAAAGTTGAGAAGACCTTCAAAGGAAGAAATGGATAGAATTACTACAGAAATGATAGCCCAAGTGCAAACTAGAGGCATGGTGGCAAGGGATACAAATGGGAAAGCTACAGGAATGTTTAAGAAGAACACCAACTCCGGGGAATTCAGTGGAAATAGATCAAGGGATGATCATATGGCAAGGTTCAAAAATGTAAAAGGTAAGAAGTGGGAACCTAAGGGGGTTGGAATTGGAAAAGTTTCTAATGAAATAGAAAATCCAGTTGGCACAATGGCTAAAGTTGAAAAAGTAAAGGTCACAGCTAGAACTAACATATCAGATAAACAAAAAGATAATGAAACAATGCAGATTGAGATTCCTCCCCCTACTCCTGTTGATATGTTGGCTGTGTTGTCTCAGATAACTGTCAAGGTTCCATTGTCAGAATTGTTGAGGATCCTTGAACATTGTTGAGGATCCTTGAACATAAGGATAGGGCTATTGCATGGGTAGATAATGTTCATAGTAATGATATTGCATGCAATGAACCTCAGGATAGAGTTTTGAAAGAAGTGGAGGTTCAAGGATTGGTATCTCACATACCACCTATTTACTTGGATAATTCTGCCAATGCTAGCCTTGAAAATATAGATCCATTCTTCTTCAGTATTCTTGTGAATGGGATGAAATTAAGAAATTGCATGATTGATTCTAGTGCTTCTAATACTGCTATGCCTTTTAAGATCATGGAAAAGTTAGGTCTTAAGGTTGATATAGATCAAGGTAGATGTTGTGCAATGGATCGGAGGGAAGTACCACTCATTGGGACTATAAATGCAATGCCATACAAATTGGTAGCCTATCCAGAGAAAGAATTAACCATGAGTGTCTTGGTGGTGGACATTCCACCCCATTATGGTATGCTATTATCTAGGAAATGGAGTGCTTCCATGGGTGGATGTTTGCAATGTGATCTCTCTTCTGCAACTTTCAAGATTGATGATCAGTTTGTTAGGATTGAAAGAGAACCAAGGGTAACTTATATGATTGAAAAGGATATTGATAATGAGGTTACTTGCTTTATAGATACTGATGTCAATGCTTTCAAAGATGAGGTCACTATACTTGAAAAGGAGCCTGTATTGCCATGTATTGCTGATTAGGTTGGTTCTAGGTCTATGAAGGGTGATTTTTGGGTGATGTACTTTGATGGTGCTAGCTACAAAGATGGAGCAGGAGTAGGTATTTTACTCATTTCTCCTAAGGGGAACACCCACAAGTTTTCTTTCACATTGAATTCTTTTTTACCAATAATATAGCAGAGTATGAAGCATTATTGCTAGGATTGAGATTGGCACAAAAGCATGGAATTAAATGTATAAAAGTTATTGGGGATTCTAAATTAGTGGTGTCCCAAATAAGGTCAGTATATGCTTCCAAGAACAAGAGGTTGAAGCAATATAGAAATGTTGTTTGGGATTTGATTGAGTGTTTTGATGCCTTCAATATTGAGTGGAAGGATAGAAATAATAACAAGATGGCTGATTTCTTAGCCAATATTGCAATCAATCGCAGTGATGTTACTTTTGCTAGCCTCTCTAAAGTTGAAATTCAGACTAGGCCTAGTATACCAGATAATGTTGAGAATTGGAATTTTTTTGAAGATGACTAGGATATCTTGATATTTTTGAATTGTGAAGATCAGTATCATGGTCAGGATTTAGATTGTTGAACCTTGGTTGAGATTATAGAAGGAAGGGAAGTTGTCCTTGGTAATGAGGTCATTCAACTTAAAACTAACAAGGTTCCTAAGGGACTTGTTGTTCTAGAAACTATGTTTGATAATTAGGATAGAGTTCAGATAGGTACCAAAAAGGAGAATCATATAAATTTGGAAGAAATAAATCTTGGAACACAAGAAGCACCTAAGAAGGCTTACATTGGTAAGGATATCTCTCACAAAGTGAGGAAGTTCTTGATTGAGCTACTAAGAAAATTCAAACATGTTTTTTCATGGTCATATGATGACATAAAGGTTTATAGAGAAGACTTGTTTCAACATGTTATTCCTCTGAAAGAAGATGCCAAACCCTTTAGGCAAAAACAAAGGCCTATAAATCCTACTTTGGCACCTAAAATGCAAGAAGAATTAATGAAGCTAAGAGATGCTAGAATTATCAAGCCCATTAGGCATTCTTCTTGGGTTTAAAATTTGGTTCCTCTGAGGAAGAGTAATGGTGACATCAAACTTTGTGTGGATTTCAAAAATTTGAACATCAGCTCATTAAAGGATAACTATTGTCTACCTAATATGGAGGCTATGCTGCAAAGGGTGACCAAATTTGAATTAATGTCTATGATGGATGGTTTCTCTAGTTATAATCAAGTAATTGTAAAAGAATTAGAATAATTTAAGATAGATTTTACTACACCTTGGGGGACTTATGTTTATGTGAGAATGCCTTTTGGTCTCACAAATGCTGGTGCAAATTTTTAGAGGGCAATGGATGTTGCCTTTTCAGATTTTATAAATGATTTCCTTATTGCTTATCAAGAGGATTTAATTGCCTATTCCAAGAAGGAAGATGACCATTGTACTCATTTGGAGAAAATATTTGTGAGGGCTTTGGAATATGGCATTTCATTAAATCCAAGGAAATGTGCATTTGGTGTCACTAAGGGTAAGTTGCTTGGCCACTTGGTTGGAAAGAAAGGAGTTAGAATTGATCCTGAAAGGGTGGTAGCCATTGATAAAATCCCTAAGCCAAAAAATGTTAATGGAGTTCAGTCTTTCTTTGGTCAGGTGAATTTCTTGAGAAGATTTGTTACAAATTTTGCTGAAGTTACTAGGCCAATATCCAAGATGTTGAAGAAAGGATTTGAGATCAAGTGTGAAGGTGAGCTTGATGAAGATTTCAAGAATATCAAGTAGGCTATCAAAGATGCACCTATGCTTAAGGCACCTAATTACAATGCCCCAATGCATGTCTTTTCTTTTGCATCTTTTCATACTATTGCTGCAGTATTTTTGCAGAAAAATAATGAGGGTTATGAGAAGCCTATTGCATTTTTTAGTAAATCTTTGCAGGCTACTGAATTGAAGTATGATATCAATGAAAAAAAAGCTTATGCACTAGTGAAGGCAGTCAAGGCTTTTAGATGTTATTTAATGGGAGCAGTTGTGATTGCCTTTGTGCCTAGTGCTGCAGTAAAGGATATTTTTTCACAGCAGGAGGTGTCTGGAAGGAGATGTAGATGGATAAATAGAATTCAAGAGTTCAATATTGATATCCAGATTACCAAATTGGTCAGAGGACAAGGATTGGCAAAATTGATGGCTCAATCCAATCTTGATGCAAACCAGATAAACCAGACTAAGATTGATTATACTTGTGATATGGATGATTGCATCTGGTATCAAGACGTTATATTTTACTTAAGGAACATGAAGTGTCCTATAGGAATGGATGACAACAAGAAGAGGACTTTGAAGTTACAAGCTATCAAGTATGTGATTGTAAGATGAAAATTGTATAGAAAAAATTTGGATTGCATACTCTTGAAGTGTGTTGATGAAAATCAGGCGGATATGTTGTTAAAAGAAATGCACAAGGGAGTTTGTGGGGGACATTATATGGGTAAAACTATTGCTCAAAAAATCTTGAGAGCAAGATTCTGGTTGCCCATAATCTTCAAGGATGCAGAATAGTTGGTAAGGAGACGTGATGCTTGTCAGAGATTCTTTGGTAAGCTTAAGTTTTTAGGTAATGTACCTTTAAGGCCAGTTGAGGTGCAAGCTCCTTTCTAGCAATGGGGAATATACTTCATAGGGGAAATACCAAACAAGTCTAGTGGGGGACATTCATGGATATGAGTTGCCACATATTATTTTACAAAGTGGGTTGAGGCTATCCCCACAAGGAATTCAACTAGTAAGGTGGTGACTGATTTCTTATTGAATAATATTGTCACAAGGTTTGGTTGTCCTAAGAGGATTGTTAGTGATAATGCAATGTGTTTCAGGTCTGCTGAGTACAAGGGATTCTACCAAGGTCTAGGAATTCAGATGTCATACTCTTCACCCTATCATCCATAAGGGAATGGATAGGCAGAATCAACAAATAAGAGCTTGATAAAAATCCTCAAGAGGATCCTTGATAAGAATAAAAGAGCATGGAATTCAAAATTTCCATTAGCTGTATGGGTTGATAGGGTAACTATGAAGAAGGCAATTGGTTGTGCACCGTTTGATTTAGTATATGGGATACATGCAAGGATGCCTCAGAACAACTTATTGGAGATGTATAGGTTTGTTCAATTATATGATGATGATATAGAAGATGAAATGCAGTTGAGAATTGAAGACCTTATTAGGCTGGATGAAACTAGGAGAGAATTAGTTTCAAGAAATGCCAAGTTGCAATTGCAGGTCAAGAATTTGTATGACAAAAGAACTATTGATAGGAAGTTTGAGCCTGGTGACATGGTATTAATTTGGAATGATAGATTGGAGGATAAGGGGAAACATGGAAAATTTGACCCAATCTGGCTAGGGCCATATCTAATTCATGAAAAATGGGGCCAGGATTCTTATGTTGTCAAAGAACTAAATGGTGATGTTCAGGAATTCCCAGTTCATGGACAATTCTTGAAGAAATACTTCAATTGAAGGTATCCTTCTTTCCATGAATAGTAGTTAGGTCTATTTTTGGTGTACATTCTATATAGTGCTGTGCATGTTCCCTGTTTCTTCTCTCTTAGCTTGTAGGGTTTTGTCCTTTGCTCTCTGTTCTTCAAGGTTTTTGTCCAGTTGGTAGTTTGCTTCACCTAGTAATTTTGCATTCTTTCATAGGCATAGGTTTCCCATCATCCCTAGATAGAGCCACTGTTAGCACCTATAAAATTTTCATGTCTATGTAGTTTTTCCCTGGTTCTTGCAAGTATTTTCTAGGTCTCTAGCCCTCAAACCCTAGGTAAAAATTTGAAATATCTAGCCATTGGAGGGGAAACCCTAGTCTATCTTAGCCTTGTTCTAATTATGCGTTACCTTTTTTGATCACTAAAGTCCTAAATTGCCCATGTGCTAAGTTTCACTATGACCACTTTGCATGTTACGTGGTTAGGTTTTAATAGTGGGACCCCTTTAATACTTTATGTCTAAGCCTAAGTCTCCTATTATTTTTTCCTAAGTTCCACCTTTTAAAATTGTGTGGCTATCATTGTTTCGTAAGAATTTTTGTTGTCAGAGTTTATGACATGCAGTATAATGACAAGGCACCATTTGTCCCGGTGGGCCCAGTATCTTTTCTTGTCTTTAGATCTTATGACGGTCGCATGATCTCATGGAATATTCTTCCCCCTTGAGATCATGCACTAGCCATCTGATCTTCCAATGTGTTCATGCTGACTAGAGTGGGTCCACTGCCAGGTGTGCATGGGTGGCAGTTTTTTAGTGGTTGTAGGATGGTGAGGTGGAGTGTTGTTAGTGGGGCTAGTGTCAGAGGAATCTACAGTGTTGCCAGCAGTGTAGGTAGATCTATGGCTAGTGTATGATCTCATGGAATCTTTTGAGCCCATGAGATCATGCGCCCACTATCTGATATGAAAGCTTCTAAGTTGTGGGTCCGCTATTAGATGGTGCTAACTTGCTCAGTTTTCATTGATTGCGGTGTGCTGATGTGGCAGAGACTTTTCGAACAACTTTTGACTATTGTAGAGATTAATGAGTGTCGCCCAATCTACCGAGAAGAAATTAGATCGATGACTGTGTTTTAAATTTGGCTGGTTAACCATTTCTTTTTGAAATTCAAATTTTTAGAGGGTTTTCTAGTGACAGAAGGACTAGTTTTTATTGCTTGACGGTTGGATTTGGTAGGATGTGATCTCACTGACTATTGCAGAGTGGCCCAAGGTGTCTGATGACTAATTGTAGGGGTTTTTATATTGTGATGGAGTTGCTCAAGGCATGTTTTAGGTGGATAATCTGGCTATTTAACATGGTAAAATTCATGAATTTATGATCTTTAGTACACAAGTCAAAGGAATTAACATAAGTGGAGATCATTGTGGATCTGTTTGCTCCAGGTTGCTTGGTTTTCCCTCCAATGAATTTAATTTTGATTGATTTTCTGGTTGGTTTGGTGGTTGAAACCCTTTCCCTAGTCATCCGTAGCTTGTTGCATCCTATTTTTGGGATTCCAAGATGACTAGGGGGTATATATGGTCCCCTTTTTTATTTTTTTGTGGTTGATGATGTTACTGTTGATGATATATTGAAAGTCAAGGTAAAGGACTGAACAAGGAGAGCCTTGATTTTGGGTTTGTTTCCTAACATTTTGTTGTTTTGATAATGTATTGATTCTGAAGATTTTAATGAAAATGCACTGTAATGCCAATCTCAGATTGTTGTTTGTCTTCTTATTCTAATCTTGGGCTCATATATGTTAATGTCACAAAGTGAGTTAGCATATGGTAAACAAAGAGTATTGTGGAGTTATCTTTGAGTTCTTAACAAAGTTAGGATTAAAGTCTTTAAGGTGATTTCAATGAGTTCATGGGAGGGTAAGAATTTGATGATCAGGTTTGGGAGCATGAGGGATAATAGGAAAAGAACTTATCTTGAGTTCACGAGTATTTGATTTAGTATTTTTAGTTGATTTATGTTATTAGGTGACTCTATGGCCTGGGTTAAGGCACTGATCCTTTCTCTAGAAGTAGTTTATCATCATCCACCATACATATAAATGATAAAATCTTTCAATCAGCTTGTAAAGGGTATAAGGCATAACATTTTGTGATTCCTTTCAAGAAGTGAATCAAAGGTATACCCACCTAAGCATCTAGGCTCAAAGTGTAGGAGGATATCTTTGATCCTTCTTAACTGGCCCTTTTCCTTGCAAAATTTGGAGTGGTGATAGAGTCAATGACATTAAGTTGTTAATCATAGTGTAAACCTGCAAGTAGAAAGAAAAGACAACCAACATGTTTACTGTATTTTATCTTTTTACTTAATCTTTAAACTGAACTTAAATGCTCAAGTACTGAAATGAATATCCATATAAACATGAAACATGAAATCAACACATAACACCAATATGGTTATGAGGAAACCCAAATAGGTAAAAACCCCAGTGGGAATTCACACCCACTAATATTTTGTACTAGTGTTTTATGATCCTTGTTAGAAGATCCTTAACCCTTTTAGGAGTTTCTTTACAATGCATTAAGTATAGTAGACCTTATTAAGGGTCAGACCCTATTAGGAGTCTTTTATAATAGTCCCTATTAGGGGAGTGGATGCATTGTCCTAGAGCTCATGGATCAAGTGGTGAAGGCTACAACCTTTTGATCTCAGATACACACTATATTTGCTAGATGAATTGTCATTGTGACACTGCTTGTTAGATCAGTTCCTTTGATGCCCTGATGCTTTGACCTCTTGCAAAGCTCTAATACATCTTTTAGTCTCTTCACACACTTTTTCTCTGCTAATCACAACTCTATATCAACTTCCATGCTAATTACAATGGGTGCATCTCATATTTATATGTGCATACAAAATAAACAACTAGGTCGGTCCTTAAACCTATTACATACAATGCTCCCAAATGAATTGGCTCAAGAATGTTTACAAACAAACATATATACATGTTAGAAACCTAATTAAAATAGGCACATAGCCTTTACATCATTAGAATATAACTTCAACTCAAAATGATAATAGTTGGCTCCTTACTATATTTTTCACTGGCACACACTGGCTGTGTAACTTCAACTATCTCTATCTTTCTCATACTTGCATATCTAATAATGTGCTCATATACTAAGCATGAATATAGTCTAACCAACTTAACTTCCATGGTGCACACCTTAACTCAGTTGTACGCATGTGCGCTAATGCTCCGAGCTTCAGGAACTCTGTACACTGTCTAGTCTTCAACACTTAACTAATTTATGATATTCTCATCAGGTGCGCTGACTCCTGTATGTGGTGGAATGTGGACCTCAAATCCAACTACACATGCAACATGGTCATTACTCACATGATCAAATTACAAGAGAGAGTATGAATTACTCAATCTAAAATCCATCATGAAGTGACCTGTTGCCTTCTATGTAGACGGGGTGTTTAATTACTCTCAAATTGGAGAGTCAACAATGATAAGACCGATTCTACAATGGAGGATTTTCAAAAGCTATGATGATAAAAAAAAACTAAATTGAAGTAGAATGAGTGCAATTTAATCTAAGATGCTTTAAAAGAAATATGATATTAATCTAAATAGCTTGAAAGGAAATATGAAGTGCAGATTATTCTAAAGTACTTGAAAGAAATATGAGATTAGACTAAGCTATGAGCAAATAAGCCAAACTATGTATATGAATATGAAATATTAACTAAATGAAAATTGTAATAAAATGCAAAGAAGCTTTGAAATTGAGACACAAAACTACTATAGTTGAATTACTCTCAAAAATTGCTCTCCTTGAGTGAAGAAATGAGGGTCATTAAATAGAAAATCCCGGGAAGAGAATGAAGGGGTTCTTGGTTTGAAACTCCTGACCCTTCATTCCCAATTGAGACAAAAATACATAAATTACTTATTAAAAGAATGGAAATTGCCACATAGGGGACCTTTCAAATATTATGAATTATTAATTCAAAAATGAGTGTCCATTCAAATAACAAGTAATTATTAATTCCTTTTCATGTATATTAGCCAAATGGGGTGGGTTTAATTTAATTCCAAGTACTTAGGAATTTAGGGTTAAATTAATTTATCATAGGGGTAATTTAGCTAATAACAGCTGAAGACTTTAGGAATTAATTTTAATATTTGATTAATGTAATTTAGGGTTTTTGCAATTGACATCAAGTCAAATTAATTCAGGTAGGAGAGAGAAAATTGCCTAGGAAACTAGGACTTTGGAGATGTAAAATTGATGAAAATGCACCAAAATTGATTGAATTTAATAGGTGCCAATTTTAGGGTATTACATTTTCCCATCTTTGAATTGATGTGCAAATAGCATGTTGATTCAAAGAATAGCCTGAAGTGATAGATGACAAGAAATTTAGGAGTCTAGGTTAGGTTGCCCAGACACTGAACAGATAAAGCATGATTCTCTGAAGTCTAAGTTAGATTGCAAAGACAACGGTCTTGAAAGAAGATGAGAATCAAGGTTAGGTTTCCCCAATGCCTAGAATGAGATTCAGATGCAAACTTAGGACTGTCTCTAGTATCAGGGTTAAATTGCCCCAGTATGAAGCTTAGCCCTTTGAGACCTGGGTTAGATTGCCCAGATAACAGTCTAAGAGAGATTTTGAGAGCTATCTTTAGAACAAAGCTTGAATCCTAGGAATTAGGGTTAGATTGCCCCAATACCTAAAAGATTTCAAGAACCATCTCCAGAACGAAGCTTGATTCCCAAGGATCTGAGTTAGATTGCTTAGATACCTAAAAGATTGATGACTGGGTAGTAAGATGCGAGGCATCGAGATGCCCCTAGCAATGAGAACTGATGATTCAGATCAGACTGATTCAAGAATTGATTCTATAAGATTCAAATGATGCAATCATCCTACCCCCTCAAGAGTGAAATCAAAAGATGACATATCGGAAGGATGATTGACAACAAGAGATTGTAGAGCAGAAGTAATTAGAATAGATTCGAGAAGCTGCAAAAGCAAATTAGAGAAAAGTAGAGGTCCTATTGACCAAGTTTGACCACAATTGACCATGGTTGAATTTGATGAAAAGAGAAAAGATCTTGAGAAAATGATGCAAAGATGAGGGTCTGGCAAGAAGATGACGCCAGAAGGTTGACTACACAAGCATCCGATCCCAAAAGGGTCCTAGAATTTAAAATGAGATTTTGAGCTATCTAGAGATGTCATATTTCAATTTTGATCCTGAAAATGGATTCAGAGCAGTTGATTTAGCCAAGGGTGCAATTTTAACGCAAAACAGAGCACTTTTGAAAATTAGTTCAAAAGCTATATAAGGCCTGGAGGGGTCATTTTCAATTCATTATTCACCTTCATCTTCTTGTGATTTTGAGCTCTGAGAGAGAAATGGAGGGTCTTCCACTGCAACACACCGATTTGAGCACTCCCGATGACATGCCCAGCTAGCGGAGTATGATGCACCTATAAGTAGTCGATAAACCTCCTTGCATTTCAATTTGTACTACTTTTTAGGTCAATTTAGGGTAGATTTGACAAATTTTAGGTCATGTTCTTCCAATCTCGCATGAGGAAGTAGTTTCCTCATGCCGACCTAGGTCTCTATTCATGCAAGGAAATAGTTTCCTCATGCTAGTTAGGTCTTCTTCGTGGGGGCTCTGTTTGGAAGCTTGCGTGAGTTGAAAGGTGGTCTAGTGCGAGATTGTAGCAGTTCATGCAAGGTCAAGTCCTATCTCACGTGAGAAAATAGTTTCCTCGCGCGAAAAGCTACTACAAAGTTTAGAGTCTTTTACCAAAATTTGTCAAATTTACATAAAATTAGCCAAGTATAGTGTCACAGAGCCATGTCTAGGATAAATATCTTGTTGCATTTGTTGTCATTGTGTTGAAAAAGCCATCATATCGAGATACTAATCCAATATCTTCACTTGCTTTGTAGGTTGACTTTCTTGATGTCACCTTCAAGACGCACGATCTTGTGATTACCACCCTAGTGCAGAGACTGATAGATGCAGAGAGTGCTCATATTGAGGGACTCAGTTTGGGATTCTTGTGTGATTTACCTGACATTCAGGTAAATCACAATCTTCTTGGTTTATTGGTAGAGCATTTCCATTCGAAGATGAACACTTTTCACTTCTCAATGGGGGAGATGACGGTGACTCCCGAGGATGTATACAGGATCCTATGGATACCAATCCATGGTGCTTGAGTACAATACAAGACACAACCATGATAGGTTACAGTAGCGTTGAGGATGATCTTAAGGGAGGATCTAGTGATGGGCTGGGCCATCTCCTAGGATGATTTGATCAGCAGGCACGGCGGGGCTCATCCATTTGCCATTGTTCTTGCTATGTTTTTGAGCTAATACCTTGTTTGAGATCAAGTTAAGCATGGTCTAGAGTGTGGCTGGGGCACGATGCTATAGAGGATGTTGGAGAAGCCAGCTATCAAGTTTGGATGGGGTGAGTGTATGTTAGCCCACATGTATGATGAGATGCATGAGATAGTATATCGCAGTGCAAGGATGATGGCGGCTAGAGTATTCATTCTTTAGATATGGGCCTGGGAGCATCTCCCTGTTTGGAGGCCTATTTATCATGACACATGATAGTAGCTTGAGCCTTATATTTATAGGTACATAGGTCTGATGACCCAGCCTCTAGTGGGTAAGATAGAGTAGTGGAGAGGATAGCTGGATGACATGGCAGTTGTAGTATGGAGACCTTGGGTGGCTACTGAGCCATGGGATGATGCTTGAAGAGAGCTCTCGTAGATGTTTGTATCTCATCCACTGATTGGATGGAGTGTCACCATCATTGAGAGATTCCTTATTACATGCATCTTGCACCAGTTTGGTAGGTAGCAGGACATATCACATGAGCACTGCCCCTACGCTCGCTTCTCTGATGAGGAGAAGGGGTGGCATGCTAGATTGGATCTACGGTGGTGTGCTATAGAGGCACGCATTCCAATAGTCTGATGGGATTACATGGTGGGTGTCACCAATGCAAGGGTCACACCTGCATATAAGGATCAGCTAATTTCATGTTCTCATTCAAGGTTCACAGATCCTATTGGTATAGGGGTGTAGCAGCAGCCTGCATAGCAGCAACATGCACTAGATTAGTAGCCACCAGCCCAACAACCACCAGTTCAGTAGGCTACATAGCAGGGATAGTAGAAACAAAGAGTATTGAGACCCTAAGTAGGATAGATTATCATCCCTGCTAGGATGATGGGTTCAAATGTAGGAGCTAGGAGTAGTGGGGCCCAACAGAGATCTACCAAGTAGCAGATAGGTGATACATCATAGTAGGCACCACCAGATGATGATACTAATATGCCTGACATTCTAGTAGGAGTAGGTTCATCATAGCTATAGGAGGCTCTTAGGAAGAGCTATGAGAGGGTACAATAGGTCCAGTAGGAGTGCGATGACTACCAAACTCAAGTCATTAGGAAGGAGACCCAGGTAGTTGATGGGGACACGGAGATCAGTAAGCTACGAGAGCAGCTAGCATGATTGAGGATTGAGACTAGATATGAGGCTGCTCAGGTAGCTTACTACTATGCAACTTACTCTAGGGTCATTCCAGATCTGTCAGAGTATGTACCACCTTTTTTTGATTATGTTGGAGCTCCATAGGCACCTCCACCAGCACCACCACAGGCCCCACCATAGCAAGCACCATAGGAACCCCTTTAGAAGGCACCTCCATAGCGGTCGATGCCCCTTCCTCAAAGACCATTGCCACCACCTCCTCCAGGTGGTGAGGGACCTAGTTAGCAATTTTGATAGACTTGTACATTGTAGCCCATTTTTGATACTATGCTAGAGTAGCACCTTCTCTTTTGTACATGACATTATTCAAGATATATATATGAGATCGACAGTTTGATATCATTGTACTCATTGTTATATTGCTTTGATATTGATGTTTATGAGATGTTTTTATATGCTTAGATGTATGGATAGAAATGTATGAAATGCACATGCTTTATTTTATGAATATGAATATGTACATGGTTTATTTTTATGAATATGAACATGTACATGGTTTATTTTTATGATGATGTAGTGATACATGGATAGAATGTATGCATATGTGTAATGTATGATTTGAGTTATGCTTATAATGGATGAACATGTATATGTAGATGCAAATGAATTTATGAATGCAAATGGAAATGAAATGAAAATGCAATGGATATGTAATGTATATGGTACTAATCATCTCATGCAGGATTGTTGCAATATATGACAGGTACTAATAAAAAATAATATGTGTTTCAAAGATCGAGAGCGAGGACCGGACACTTGTGTAGACAAGATGGAACCAAGACAAAAGATGAGAACCTCTGATGAACAAAAAGCAATCAAGAGAGTAATAAGATATCATCTCAAAGCAAAGTGTTAGCACAAGTAAAAATTTCATGGCTACAACATTTTTCTCCAGGCCTCTGCAATTGTTTCTTCCATTTTTCTGGTTAAACCCTAGGCAAAATTTCAAAAATCTAGCCGTTTGCAAGAAAACCCTAGTGTGCCCTAGCCTTGTTCTATTTAAGCGTTACTTTTCGGGCCACTTAAAATATCATAAATGCATGTGATTTATATTTTTTCCCCTATGGTCTTTAATTTTCCTAAGTTTCCAAGCACCCAGCGGAATTAATTTTTTCCTAAGTTCAGCGGCAGTGATTTTTCCTAAGTCTAGTGCCTTATTTTCCTAATGTTTCAGCTTATTTTTCCTGGGCCCAGCTCTGCCAGGCATGCATGGTTGGTAGTATGTGATTGGTCCATGTATTAATGATTTGGCAAGGGTTAGTGGGACTTGCGTTGCCGGTGTGTCAGTGGGCTCTGACATCTACAGAAAATCAATGGTGGGTGTATCTTCGCAAAGAATGTGTCAGACGCATGAGATCTTAAGATGACCGTCAATTTTACATTTTGTAGAGGTGACAAAGTGAGGTAGGTCCACTACTACATGTACTTAAATGGCATTTCCTAATTGGTCCATGAGGTGATGAGTTGGAGTTTGTCAGAGGGCTTGATGTCAGACTTTTTGATCAACGGTCGGCATATGATTGCATGGAATATTCCTCCCCCATGCGATCTTGCGCCCACCATCTGATTAGATGCCGAAGGAATAGTGGGTCTTGTGTCAGAGCTGACTAAGCAGAGGTAGCGAATGATGTGTTGACATGGGGTAGGTTTTCAGGTAGGCCCAGTGATATAAAAGTATTTTCTAAGGTTTGGCATTTTTGATAAATTTTGGCAGTCCCGATATTTTTCTACAGTGTTCGTGCACTCTCATAATAAATTGGTGAAGTTATAAATCTTCTCATGAATGGGTGAATATGTATATTTTCTGAGTCTCCAAATAAAGTAGCGAAGCTCTAAAGCATTAAGTGAACTAGCAATTGAAGGTTTTCGTGCATTCACCAAATATAGCTAGGGGTTGATATAAGACTCAGCAATTTAGTGAAATGCTTTGTTCGCTGAATTACTTGATCGAATTGAGGTTAAGGAAAAGCATTAAGCGACTTGGTAGAATTTCTTTGTAGTCATGTATTTTCCAAGTGGTCAAAAGGTTAAGGGTTAGCTGAGAATAGTGGGACCGTATGATGATTCATCACTGAGGTGTCAGGTTTTGATTGGCTAAGCTGGAAAGGAATGAAGACATGTCAGTAGGCTTGAGAGATTCTAAAGAATGCTAGTGTGGAAGATCTGATAGATGGCGTATGATCTCATGGAGTCTATCAGGGCTATGAGATTATGTGCCAACCATTTGATCTAATGCTTATAAGGAGTGGGTCCACAATGCCGATTCATTGCCGACGTGCTCAGTTTTCATTGGTCGAGAGTTTTATGAGGTGGCAGAAGATTTTCAAAAGGTTTTGTTGACTGCTGAAGGATTTTTGTGAACCGCCTGATCTACCGGGAATAAAATAGATCAATGGTCACATTTTAAAATTGAGTCGGTTACTGTTTCCATTCAAATTCAAAATTCTTGTAGGGTTTTTGCTAGGGTTTTGAACCAATGAGTCATGTAAAATGAAGCGGTGGCCAGGAATTGAATTCTTCAGTACAGTTTGCAATTGGGGAAGGATATAGAAAGTTTGAATTACAGTGAGAATCCAATTTTGTTCTTGATGATGCCATGCCAGTTGAGTTTCAAGGTTGAATAAATTGCAGAAGGGCATTCATTATAGGATGGACAGTGAGGTATAAATCAGATTTGTTGAAAAGGAGCTGAGGATAGCATTGAAGACAAAAAGTGCAAATGGCTCATCTTCAAAATATCTCATCTATTTCATTAGTGTAGCTATTGTAAACCCATGAGGGTTGTCGTGAAGGTTTTTTAGGTTAATTTTTGTAACCCTAGAATGATCGATTGCTTGTTGCATCTCTTGGTATAAGGGGATTTTCCATGATCATTCTAAAGGATTGGAAGTTTAGGTGTTAAAAAGATTGAATTTTTGAAACCCTAGCTTTCCATTCAAGGATTGTAATTTTTTATTATCATTTTATCAAACAATAGAGAAGAAGTACAGGTTGTTCTTATTTTGCAAGCTTGCTATTCAGGGTTTACTGTATGCACATGGTGAAAGGTTATACTTAATACGAACCCCAGATCTTTATCTCTCCTTTGCTCTATTCTTTGAATCTTTAAATCTTTGCATAAGGTTTATGTGAATGTATTGGTGCTTTGAGTTCCAACCTAGAGTTAGATTAAATATTGCTCAAAGTGGAATATGTGTTCTTGGAATTTATTTGAAGGATTCTCATAAGTAGGAAAGAGTTGGGATATTTGTGTTTATGTCTAGAGGCCATTTCTTCTTCAGACACCATTGTATTCATCCTATTTCTAAATATTTTTCCCAATGGATAAGGCACTAGCCTATATTCTCCTATCTTTGTGTTGAGAAGAGTGATTCAAACTTTGTAATCCCATACATTAAATCACTACCAATCTTTACTTTATTTTACATTTATGTATTGTCCTACCCAGTGATGGAGGGTCAATGAACAATAGGTTGTTGTTTAGTACTTTCTCACTGTAATCATTTGTTGAAAGATCCAATATTCAAATAAGGGGCAGAGTTAGAACTATTAGTCAGAGTTAATATCCATTGGATCAGGTGCACCCACCTTGGTTTTGTAGAGCTAGAAGCAGAAGAGGGTAGTCTTATCCCTATAGTTGGTCCAGTTGCTTATAGATTGCCCATATTTGGAGCTAACCATTCCTTAACATCCATCATAAGCATATTGGTATCTCATGGAGTGTAAAATCCTATCCAAGAATCAACACCAAGCTTAACATGCAAATGCAAGCCTAAACTAAAATGCAAGCCTAGAATGGAAATGCAAGCCTTAGGACTTGGTTGTTGGACAAATCATATTTATCATCATTGAGTTCATTTAAGCATGGGACGATCACAAGATGTCATACAATCCTCACTAACATTGCAATTATGAGAATATGAATATGACATAAGTCTTAGATTTGTCAGAATGAGGTGTAAGCATTCAGGCACAACAAGCCAAAATGACCTAAACACCTATTCCTTTTGATTTAGCAAGTTAACATAAGCATCAAAGCACAATTGCTAGAATGACCTAAATGTTGCTTGCAAACAAACACACTAGACACACAAGAGTTCCTTCTTTTTCCAAAGAATGCTCGTAGTGACCCTGATGTAGGAGCATCCTAGGTGTAAGAGCAATCTTGCATCACCCAAAAATATTTCTATTTTCTTTTCAATAAGGGCTATCTTGTGCAGAGCTGCTATTTATGGAAACTTACTATTTTTAGTAAGTTGGTCATATGATCTCAGAATGTTTTGATTTCATAGTTGGAGGTTCATCCTAGTCATTTCAGCCTACCAGTTGAGTTTCATTGCCACATCATCAGTATTGGTGAAGTTATTGAGATTTTTGGGTATGAAATCTTTCAGGTCAATTTTGAAGGCCTTAGAGGCTCTGGATCGCGATCGACCCCTAGCTGACTGGTGCGAGCACATGTCAGGCACTATAGATCTCATCATGGCATTTCTGAAAAGTGGTTACAATAGAAAAATAGAGTTATGATTAAAAAGTTATGGCCTCTAGAAGTTGCGTTACCTAAAATCATATTTTGTATTTCTTTTGGGCTGACCCTATTGTAATAATTGTGAAAAATAAATAATTCTATGTCTAGTCAGCCTAAAGGGCTAAATTTCTAGAACCTTCTCGGGTGGTGGACATTGCCTATATAAGAAAGGTCTGTAGTGTTGTCTTAGGCAGTTCGGGATAGTTCTAGGTAGTAGATCTGGGTAATAATTCGAGGCTTTGTCCTATAAAATATTGTAAGGGAATGCCCATGTGGCTTTCAATATTGTAATTTTGAAAGTTTGTAATTCCACATTTGTGGAGATAATAAGAAGCCAATTTTTTTGTTCTTGCATATTGTTTTTGTTTCTCTATTTCTGTTATGTGTTTGTGGTATTAAGGGGAGCACCCTTCATCAGACCCTTACATTCACTTAGTAGGATGAGTGTTAGCAATTTTACTTGTAGTAGAAAGAAGTCACTCAAAACAGACAAGGAGAAGAACCAACCTCACCAAAGCGTCCATATAAAAGGAGTTGAGGTACACATGCCCATCCAATACGAGATGAAGGCTCTTACAGATGGACACCCCTCTTAGATAGATTCTTTGGATCATTGGAACTAAACCAACAAATAGAAAGCAAAGGAAAGATCATGCCCCCAGTCTTCATGTTTCTTAGTCAAGAAAGATGTCTTAGATTCGCTCGAGGAGAAATGATAAAGAAAAAAAACAAACAAGAAAAGGAAAAGCTTAGCATGCTTCAGAGGAACATAAGATTAGTTTTTAGTTTCAGTTTATGTTTGTGTTCAAGTGGATTGAAGTTGAATCAGAAGCAAACAACATTCGAAGTCTCAATGGGATAGCGATAGTAGGAAGACACAGTGAGAACCACTGGTGACCGTCGTGAGAGACAAAGTTTCAAGAAGATATCAGAGTGCAAACCAAGTATCAGCAGGTGAACACAGTGAGAACCACTGGTGACCGATACAAGGAAGATTATTGAAAGAATAAAACATGAGTGAAACATCAATAGGCAAACGCAGTGAGGACCACTAGTGACTGATGTAAGGAAGAGATCCAAAAAGAGAGAGGTTCAAATGAGAGCTAAGTATCAGTAGGTAGGCATAGTGAGAACCACTGGTGATCAATACATGAGAGATCCTCATGGAGAGAAATCTCAAAAGTAGCTAGGCATCAGCAGGCAGACATAGCGAGAACCACTTCTGATCGATGCACAAACAAAAATTCTGAAAGTGATAGGACAATGCCCCCTAGACCAGGAAGATGCCCCCAAGTGTGAACCAGTTCCAATCCATGAAGAGTCAAGGAAAATATCAAAGAAAACTAAACGCAAGAGCATGAGCTGGCAAACTAAAGCAGGAAATGAGCTAAAAGCAGGAGACAAACTAAGGCAGGAAAGCAAGAAAGTGAACTAAAGTAGGAAACTAAAAGCCAAGCGACGCTGAGATGAGATGTAGCTTCAGGAAACAAGAGGTGCCTGTTTACCAGATTTTCACCATCTTGGCATAGATTCTATTTTTTCTACCATGACACCTATTTACCAGGTTTTCATTAATGGCACATTTTCTTCTTTTTCATTTTTTTTGTACTTTTCTCTTTTTAAATTTTTTTTTTTGAATATTTCATTTTTTTTGTATTTTTGTATTTTTGATTTTTTTGTATTTTTTCAATTTTCTATTTTTTTGATTATTATCAAGGTGCCTGTTTACCAGGTTTTCACCAAGATAATAGATACATCAAAGTGCCTATTTACTAGGTTTTCACTAAGATGATCATTTTTTTAGGACATTTTGCAATTTTTAGGATTTTTGCAATATATCATTTTTTTGGGATTTTTTCAGGACCAATAAATATGTACATGAGCATGCTGAGAATGTCTCAACTATAGAACTTCTCCAAATGAAGAGCATTGATAGGCTCTTTGAGTTGCTCTCCTTCAGTGGTGGAGAGTCGATAAGCACCAGACCCAAATGCTGTAGTAATGACATACGGACCAAGCCAGTTTGGTTCAAATTTCCCTTTCTGGACTTGCTGCTGCTGATTTTTGGGGTTCTCTCTCAGGACAAGATCACCCACTTGGAATTCTCTTTGTCTGACTTTCTTATTGTAAGCTTTAGACATCCTCTTTTGGTATGCTCTTAGATGATCGAATGCCACCTTCCGATGTTCATCAAGTAACTCAAGCTCTTGAAGCTGGGATATTCTATTTTCTTCATCAGTGATGAGGCCCCTTAGAGAGATTCACAATGTCAGAATCTTGACCTTAATAGGTAATACTACCTCTGCTCCATAAACCAAGGTGAAAGGAGTGGCCCCCATTGGTGTTCAGATACTTGTTCTGCAGGCCCAAAAAGTTGGATTAATCTGGAGATGCCAATCTCTACCAGATTTATGAATTGTTCAGTGCAAGATTTTCAGAATTGTCTTATTAGAACCCTCTGCTTGTCCATTACCCTGAGGATAATAGATGGATGACCAATGCTAAATAATTTTGAATTTAGTGCATAAGTCTGTCAAGTCCTTATTTTTGAATTGCCCCCCATTCTTAGTGATAATAGATGAGGGTATACCATATCTACAAATGATATAGTTTAGTATGAACATAGCAATGGTCTTGCTGTCAGCTACAGCTAGAGGCACTGCCTCAACCCACTTGGTAAAGTAATCAGTAGCTATGATGATGAACTTGTGCCCTCTTGAAGAGGAAGGATGTATCTGACTGACCAAGTCAAAGGCCCATTGCTGAAATGGTCATAAATTGATGAGAGGACTAAGTTCATGAGCAAGAGCATGAATCAGGTTCCCATGAAATTGGCATTGCTTGCAAGTCTTAGCATAGTGAACAGCTTCTTTTTTCATGTTTGGCTAGTAATAACCAGCTCTAATAAGTTTCCAGGCTAATGTCAGACCACTAGAATGAAACCCATAGATACCTTTGTGTACCTCAGCTAGCGCATGTTTGGACTCATTAGGTTCTAATCACCCAAGGAGGGTACCATATAGACCTCGTCTATACAAGTCATTTTCTATGAGGATATACCGTGAAGTAGTATGAATGAGGTGATGCTTTTCATTCCAGGTATAGGTGTCTAGAATGATTTGGTCATGAAAGTAGGAAAAGATATGGTGGTAGCGGGATGAATCATGTCTAATGACTCAACAAATCATCTTGGATTTAGGAATATCATAGGCAGGGTAGTGTAATGCCTCCACTAGGAATTCATGTCTGAAGTCATTTTTCAGCATTTGTAACATTGAGGTGAGAGTGGCCATAGCATCACCTACATAATTGTCTACCCTTGGAATTTTCTGGAAATAAATATGTGCAAAGTATTGTTTGAGATCATCCACCATCCTTTTGTAAGGTATTAGCTTGTCATCTTTTGTTTGGTAGACATCGTTGACTTGATTGATGATTAACTGCGAGTCTCCAAAGACCTTGAGCTCATCCACATGCCATTCAAGGGCTATCTTCATTCCATTAATGAGAGCTTCATATTCAGCTATGGTGTTTGTGTAGGGAAACAACATTTTATATGCTTTTGGCAATGAGTATCTTTGAGGTGTTACAAACAAAATGCCTGCATCAGATCCTTGTTGAGTGAATGATCCATCAAAGAACATGCTCCAAGATTGATGTGTGAGAAGCATGATGAATTCATCTGGGAATTCAATACTCAAAGTTTGATGATATTTCAAAGGAGCTTCCACCAGCTGATCAGCAGTTTCTTGTCCCTTAATAGCTTTTCTTTCTACATACTCAATGTCAAATTCACTAAGTATCATTACCCATTTTGCTAATCTACCCGTGAGGGCAGCCTTGCTTAGTAGGTACTTTAGTGGATCAATTTTTGTAATAAGCCTCATGGTATGAGCTAGCATATAATGCCGCAACTTTTGAGAAGCAAATACCACTGCTAAACAAGCCTTATCAGTGACAGAGTAATTCATTTCATAGGCAACCTATGTTATGCTGATATAGTATATGGCTCTCTCTTTATTGTTCTAATCTTCTTGAGCTAGGAGAGCACCCGAGGATGTGTTTGTTGCTAAGACGTATAGTATAAGTGGCTTCCCATGAATAGGAGGCATCAGTATAGGTGGATACTATTTTATTTGAGTAAGTCCCTTGTCACATTCCTCATTCCATTCATAGTTCACATTCTTATGCAAAGTTTTAGTAAATGGTTGTTACTTGTCGCCCAACTATGAAATGAAGCATCAGATAGATTGTAGCCTTCCTTGTAATCCTCTCATTTGACTAATATTCTTGGGTGGAGGCATGTCCATAATAGCTTGCACCTTTTCAGGATCAACTTCTATGCCTTTAGCTAAAATGATATAACCCAAGAGTTTCCCATAAGTAACACCAAAAGCACATTTCTTTAGATTAAGCCTGAGACTGAATTGTTCCATGCAGTCAAGGATGGGACCCAAGTCTATGAGGTGAGTTCTTCACTGCATGCTTTTGGCTAAATTATCATCCACATAATCCTCCATCATTTTATGCATCATATCATGGAAGATAGTAGTAACATCTCTCTGGTATGTTGCTCCAGCATTCTTAAGCCCAAAAGGCATGACATTCTAGCAAAAGGTGCCCCAAGCACATGTAAAAGTAGTCTTTTCTTGATCTTCTAGTGTAATTTTTATTTGATTATAGCCAAAAAATCCATCCATCAAGGAATACATCTCATATCCTGCTATCATATCAACTATCATATCAATATTAGGCAATGGGAAGTCATCTTTTGGACATGCCTTATTTAGATCTCTGAAATCTATACACACATGAATGGATTTATCATGTTTAGTGACTAGAACAATGTTTGAAATCCATTTTGCATAATCAATAGTTCTTATGAAGCAGCCTTAAGAAGCTTTTCTAGCTTTGCTTTAACCAAAAGCACTACGTGTGGATGCATTTTTCACAGATTCTATTTAATAGGTTTGATATCTGGTGCAATGGAAAAATGATGCATGATTAGATTAGGGTCTAATCCAGGCATGTCAGAGTAGGTCCATGCAAAGTTTAATTTCTTTCTCTGAAAGAAGCTCATGAACTCTTCTTTTTGTTCAACAGACAATGATTGTGCTAGATGAATAATTTGTGGAGCAGCCTCTATACCCAAATTGATTGGCTGTGTTGGCTCAATCAATATTGATGACCTCTCTTGAAAGTGGCTCAGAAGTGTATCAAGTATCTCATCCTTGGGTGCCTTAGAGAGGTTTTCACCTTTGGATACATGTTTTATTTTTACTATTTTTGGCTCTGATACTGCCACAAAGTGGTTTTCACCATGAAAGCATCTATTTTTTCTTCTTTTAATTTTTAGACTGAGATACTTGATATCTGCCTCTATCATGTTGACACTTCTTTCACTGGTGGAGGACATCAAAGGTTCAATAGCATGGAGGTAACAGGCTAGATCATAATCATTATGGTACATTAGGACTTCATTGGATTTGGAAGGGGAGTTCCAGTTTATTAGATCAGGATAGTGGAGTGAAAGGGAAGTAGTGACTGGTTCAACTACATTCATGGTATAACCCTCAAAAGCACTAATGTGCAAGTGAAGACCTAGAGTGATCTCATCTATTGGGGGATCCCTTTGATCTTCAACTTGTAGATTTATACTTTGATGGATAACTTTAATGATACTTTGACTCTATCACCACTCCAAAGTCTACAAGGAAGAGGACCAATTAACAAGGATCAACAATGAGATCCTCCTACACTTTGAGCCTTAATTCTTAGGTGGGTGTACCCTTGACTCACTTCTCCAAAGGAGTCTCAAAACAATATATAACTATGTCCTTTACTAGCTGACTGAAAGATATTATCATTTAAATTTGGGTGTGTGTGGTTAATGACAATGAAATGCCTCCAGAGAATGGACCAGTGCCTTAACCTAGGGTAAAGAGTCACCCAATTACATACATCAGCTGAAAGATCTTAAATCAAACACTCTTGGGCTCAGGATAAGTGCTTTGCCTATTACCCCTTTCCCTCAAACACTAGGACATCAAATTATTATTTGGTTGTAAACTCACTGAACTCACCTAGAAGACTCTAATCCTAACTTTGTTAGGAACTCAAAGATGACTTCACAATACTCTTTGTTTACCATATGCTAATAAACCTTGTGACACTAACATATATGAGCTCAAAACCCAAACAAGAAGACATACACAAATGTAAGATTGGAACTCAATAGAATTCTCATTAACATATTCAGGATCAATATACAATCAAAGCAACACAAAGATAAGAAACAGACCCAAAATCTAGCTCCTCTTTCCTCAAATGTTCATACAATCATAACCACTCGAACTAACTAAAATTTAGAATAGAACCTCAGGACCGAACCCTTACTCTATCAAAAAACTAACTACTTAAACCTGTAGTCACCTTGGAATCCTCAAAGAGGATGCATCATGCTTCGGGTGACTAGGGTTAGGGTTTTAACTACCCAATCAATCAAAAATACAACAAAAGTTATTATAGGGGAAGAAACACAAGCAACCCAGAGAAATTGAATCTCAAACAGATCTGTCATCATCAAAATCTACAAGAATAGTATAGAACACCAAGGAATTTCCATGGAAACTAGTCAAATCAGCCACCTACAAACACACCTCAAGCACAAAACCACACTTCTCTTGGTACAAGAACATCATGCCACTAACCATAGAGACCCTTGGATTAGTTGGCAACAACCAGCACCACCAAACTAATCAAAATCAGCCGCTAAAACCATAAATTTTGGTACTTCCTATCGTTGGAAACCCTTTGCAAATTTGAATTTGAATTACAATGGCTAGTTTCAAAGCATTAGCAGTAAATCAGTGGTCCACATTTGAATTTAGTCAACTTTAAGTCCTCACCGTCAGATCATCATATTTTGTGGGCCTTATGATTTACCTTTTAAAAAGACCCCTACCACGTTTAGCGAACTAGTGACCAAAGACCTTTTCCAGTTCACAGAATACCTTATCTGTCCACCATTTAGTTTAGCAGTTACGTGAACACTTGTTCGCTGAATGGCCAATCAGTTTGGAGCACCGCCATTCTTCTTCATGAATGAGTGAAGCCTTTTGAATTTTTTCATGCCGCTAAACACTTTGTCAGAACTACCAAACCTTAGACCCCGCCTAGGCTTGCTTTATGCCACTTCTCAACATATCATCCACCGTATCTGTCTGGTCAGCACTAACATAGGACCCACTCACTATAAGCCTTCAAATTAGATGGTGGGCACAAGATCTCATGGCTCTGACACAAGCCATGAGATCATGCACCAACCATTAATTCTGCCACACTGTAAGCCCCCCCTTGAAAGATTGGGGCCCACTCACAAATCCTAATCACCTTCCTTCTCAACCAATCAGAACAATGCAAGTCAGTGCCACATGTTAGAGGACCCACCCTCATCAGCTATCTAAGAAAAGTAGAATCAACTACTGGCATAAGATCTCATGGCTCTGACAACTTCCATGAGAACTTACACCAACCATAGATCTTTTGCAGATGTTAGATCCCACTGATAGACACACCAGCAATGAGGTCCCACTGACACATCCAAGTCAGATTCAAAATCAATGGATGGCACGTGATCTGAAAGGGGAAGAATATTCCTTAAGATCATGCACTGACTATAGATTAAAAAGGCTTCACTACAAGCCCCACTAACAAGATCCTTCTCAGCAACATGCCAACCAATAAGAAACTGCCAATTGTGCCAACATGACAATGGACCCACTCAGTTTAAAAGATATGTCACACAAGAGAATCAACGACCGTCTTAAGATTGCATGCCTCTGACACACTGCATAAGAATATGCACCCACCATTGGATCAAGATGGTGCTAGAGAGTCTAGGCCTAAGAAAATATAGAGGTCGTCAGGACTTTAGGCTTAGGGAAATATTAAGCGCTAGGGATTGAGGAAAAATTAAAGACTGTCGAGTGATAGAAACTTAGGAAAATTTAACAGCCGACCACACAAGGTGATAAAATAATAAGGCACATGTGGTAAAAGGTTTTTAAGTGGCCCCAAAAAGTAACATAAAATTAGAACAAGGCTAGGGCAGTACAAAGGGTTTTTCAAAGTAACGACTAGTTTATGAATTTTTGCTTAGGGTTTGAGGCCAAAGGCATGGAAAAATACTACAGAGGCTAGGGGAAAGATGACGAAGCCATGAAATTTTTTGCACATGCTAACAATGGCTCTGTCTGGGGATGTATGCCTCCTCTATGCATAACAAGGATCTAGAATCATTGGTTAAAGCAAACCATCCCAATAGAAAAAAATGACAACAGAGAGCAACAGGACAAAAACCCTACAGACTAGGACAAAATGGGACAGGGGCAAGCAACTTTAAAAAAATTATAGAATGTACAGACCTAACTACTATTCATGGAAAACAAAATACCTTCAATTGAATTATCTCTTCAAGAATTGTCCATGAACTGGCAATTCTTGAATATCACCATTTAGTTCTTTTACAACATATGAATCTTGGCCCCATTTCTCATGAATTAGATATGTCCCTAGCTAGGTGGGATCAAATTTACCTGTTGGAAACAATTGTCTGAAGGAAATTGCTACTCAAATTATGTATTGTCTTTGATGTCACACAATGTCATAGTCTGCAACATTCAGTTACCACCGAGCTCAGTCGGTCTGCCAGACAGGAATATGAGTGCTTACCGAGTCCACTCAGTTATCGAAGAAAATCAGTGTCTACCGAGTTCACTCGGTTACCAAAGGAAATTCAGCATTTACCGAGTTCAGTCGGTCATCGAAGAAAAGATAGTGTTTACCGAGTTCAGTTGGTTATCGAAGAAAAGTTAGTGTTTATCGAGTTCAGTCGGTCATCGAAGAAAAGATAGTGTTTACCGAGTTCAGTCCGTTATCGAAGGTAAAGGATTGTCGGTGTTTACCAAGTTTCCTCGGTCTCCGAAAGATTATAGAAAGTTATGGTCACTAAGCACTGTCGTCCCTTGAAGGATTTTTTCAAATAGAGTTTGCTTAATTCAGCCGACTGTTATACTAAATAATGTCGATTTGACAAATCTAAAATCATATAAATAAAAGGTCAAATGTGAAAAATGAATAAGAAACATAGCAGAAGATTTACAGAAGAAAAGCAGGAAAGGTGTATGCGAATTTGTGAAGGATGTTCAGATATCCTTGAGGTGTAGCAGAGATTTATTCGATCAGAAAGGATCAGACTTATGCAGGACAGAGATCTGTAATCAGCAAGACAGTTGCATTATTATACAGGTCATTTTTCATTGTTACCTTCTTATCATTGTAATAGTGAATTCTAAATCTCTTAACTGAGTTGGTTTAACAACCATAATGTAAATCCTCTAACAAGGTGACAATTCCATTGAATTGTTTTCAAGACCTCTTACCAGGCCACTACTAGCAGGGTGTTTTAAATCCTCTAACAAGGTCACACCTAACAGTGTGTTTTGTAACCTTTTACCGGGTTGGCTTCTAACCGGGCATCACTTCAGAAAAGTGAAAATCAGTATCTAGATACATTGGTGGTTTTTTCCATATTGGGTTTCCATGTTAAATCTTGTGTCTCTTGTGTTCTTAATTGCTTTCTCAATCATATACATGTGATGATGAATATCTAAAGATAATATTGCTAATACTTTCTGCATCTTCAAAGTTACTGCAATCTATTTACCGAGTGCTAAAATAGATAACATTGTTAAGATATCCTAAGGGATCTGGAAAGAATTAATTGGGAAGTGTTTTTATGGTTGACTGATTCACCCCCCCTCTCAGTCACTTCATCCATATTCCATGAATTGGTATCAGAGCTTTTGGTGCTTGCAGGAAGGGTTTCAAGGACCTAAGCTAAAGATCAGGATGTCTTACAAGAGGGAAATTCCAAAGCTCAATAGAGATAACTTTTCAGCATGGCAAGGTCTCATGCGACTTCATCTGGCTTCCATTGGTGATTCAGGATGCAAATACATCGATGAAGAATACATAATTCCTAATGGCGCATTAACTGTTGAAGACATTGCAGATAAAAAGACTCACAACACCATGATGATAGACATTGCATCTGCTCTCAGCTATGAAGAATTTGATGATATTAAAGACTGCACTACTGCATATGAAATGTGGATGGCACTGAAGAAAATATATGGTGGTGATGCAAATGTGAAAAGAGCCAAAACAGAAAGCCTAAGAGGACAGTTTGACAAGATGAATATGAAGGAAGATGAAAACATTGCAAAATATGTTGAAAGAATCAAAGCAAGTGTAAGTGCAATTAGAGCTTCTGGAGGAACAATCTCAGATGAGACTGTTATAAGTAAGGTACTCAGAACATTACTCCCTATCTATGCAATAAGAGTATCAGCTATTCAAGAAAGAAGATGTGAAACAAACCACAATATAACTTTGGATGCTTTAGTTGGAAGATTGACAACTTTTGAATTAGACAACTATGATAACTATGTTCCTAGTTCCAAAAATTTTGAATCAGCATTTGAGGCCAAGGTTTCACTAAAGAAGAACAAGAAAATTAAAGAAGTTCAGTCAGAAAGTGAAGAAGAATCAGAAGAAAGTTCTGATAGTGATCTTGAAATTGTAGAAGCATTACTTGCAAAGAAGTATTCTAGAGGGAAAGGTAAGTATAAAGGTAAAACTCCTTTAATCTATTTTTCATGTGAAGAAATTGGACATATTGTAGCTAGGTGCCCAAACAAGCAAGTCAAGGAAGAGAAGAGAAGTCACAAGTACTATGGCAAAAAGAATTTCAAATCATACAAGGATAAAGGTAAGAAATCATGTTTTATGGCTAAAGATTCTGATGATAGTGAAGAAGAAATTGTCTTTATTGCTATAAAAGATGAATCTGATGATGATGAAGATAAGATGGCACTTATTTCTCATATAAGCAAAGATGATATATGGATAATAGACAGCGGATGTTCACACCACATGACTGGTGACAAGACAAAATTTGAATATCTAGAAGACTGTGATAGTGGTAATGTAAGATTTGGAAACAATGAACCTTGTTGTATAAAAGGAAAAGGAAGAATCTCTTTAACCAAGGAACTCATATGTGATAATGCTTATTGGGTTGAAGGACTAAAACATAATCTTCTAAGTGTAGCATAGCTAATCAACACTGGTTTCAAGGTTGAATTCATGAATGGTCAAGCAAGACTGCTGGATGAAAAAGGGAAACTCATTGGATTAGGCAAACAAACAAAAGGTAACCTATTTTATCTTGATCTCAGTGAATATTCATGCTTTATTGCTCAAATAGAAGAAAGTTGGCTATGGCACAAAAGGTTATGTCATGTGAATTTTGATAACATGATAAAAATAAGCAAATTCAAGAAGGTTAGAGGCATTCCTACTTTGAAGAAACCTGACACTGGTCTATGTAAGAATTGTCAGATTGGCAAAATGAGTAAAACTAGTTTCAAGAGTAAGAACTATCAGTCTAAAGAAATTTTGGAAATTGTGCATACTGATTTATGTGGACCTATTGGAATACAAAGCTATACTGGAGATAAATTCTTTATTCTTTTCGTTGATGATTATTCTACAATGATGACTGTTATGTATTTAAGAGAAAAATCAGAAGCATTTGAAAAGTTCAAATGGTACTTAGCAAGAGTAGAAAAGGAAACAGGGAAAAGATTGAAATGCTTAAGATCAGACAGAGGTGGTGAATTCATCTCCCATGATTTTAACAACTTCTGCATTGAAAGAGGAATCAAAAGACAGGTATCAGCTCCTAGAACTCCTGAGCAGAATGGAATAGCAGAAAGAAGAAACAGATCTATTATGGATTGTGCAAGGACTCTAATGATAGAAAAGAACATCGCTATAAAGTACTAGAAGGAAGCTATCAGCACTGCAGTTCATACCTTGAACCGAGTACAGTTGAAGAAAGACACATTCAAAACTCCTTATGAATTATGGTATGGCTATAAACCCAATGTAAGTTACATGAAAATATTTGGTAGCAAGTGTTATATCTTAAAAGAATCCAGAAGAAATAAATTTGATGTGAAAAGTGATGAAGGAATATTCCTAGGATATTCTAGCAAAAGCAAGGCATACAAATGTCTGAACTTATCTACTCACAAAGTCATAGAAAGTATACATGTAAAATTTGATGAGTTTGCAGAAAAGACTGAGGAAGAAAGCAAAAGGGAACCTGAGAACTACAGAAGATTCATTTACATTGAACCTGAAACATTGGCAGACACAACTATCAATATATCTACCGAGCTGAGCACAGTTACCGAGTCACAGGAAGAAGTTCAAACCGAGTCACAGGAAGAAGTTCAAACTGAGTCACAGGAAGAAACTCAGACCGAGTCTCAGCCTGAAGTTACCGAGAAAATATCTACCAAGCCCGAGCAACCTGAAGAAGAGATCCTAGAAGACAACAGCATGAATCATTCAAAAGGCAAGGAAACTATACTAGCCAAATATGTCAGAAGACATCATACACCAGATCAAATCATTGGAAACAAATCAGATGGTACTATGACAAGAAGCAAGCTAAAAGGTACATGTCTACTTACTAATTTTGAACCTAGAAATATCAAAGATGCATTGGAAAATGAAAGTTGGATTGAAGCAATGAATGAAGAATTAGAACAAATACAAAAGAACAAAACTTGGACTCTTGTACCTAGACCTAAAGATAAGAATGTAATTGGAACAAAATGGGTATTCAGGAATAAGCTGAATGAAGATGGTCAAGTATCTAGAAACAAAGCTAGACTGGTATGTAAAGGTTATTCTCAAGAAGAAGGTATAGATTATGGAGAAAATTTTTCTCCTGTCGCAAGATTAGAAGGTGTAAGAACTCTACTTGCTTATGCAGCACACAAAGGATTTAAGGTATATCAGATGGATATAAAATCTGCATTTCTCAATGGAATTCTTGATGAAGAAGTCTACATTGAACAACCTGAAGGTTTCGTTGATCCAGATAAAAGGGACATGGTCTGCAGGTTACACAAAGCATTGTATGGTTTAAAACAAGCTCCTAGAGCATGGTATGAAAGACTCCATAACTATTTGATTCAGATTAATTTCAAAAGAGCTAATGATAACAGCAATCTATATATTAAAGAAGGACCGGATGACAAAATTGTATTGGCAGAAATATTTGTGGATGATACTATATTTACAGGGAATGAGGATCAGTGCAAAGAATTTTCAGAGCAAATGAACAGAGAATTTGAAATGTCTATGTTTGGTTTAATAAAATTCTTTGTTGGTCTTCAAATTCAGCAAAGCAAGAATGGTATATACATTACTCAATCTAAATACATTAAGGAGATACTTAAGAAGTTTGGTATGGAAGATTCAAAACCAGTTGGTACACCCATGTGTACTGGACTGAAACTTACCAAAAATGATGATTCAAAAGAAGTTGATCAGACCCTATACCGATCTATGATTGGAAAATTACAGTATGTAGTACATACAAGATCTGATATTGCCTTAGCAGTCGGTATAGTAGCTAGATTCTCTGCAAAACCTAAGGAAAATCACATGATGGCAATCAAAAGAATCTTAAGATACTTAAGAGGAACTGAAGAATATGGTTTGTGGTATAAATTTGGAGGCAATCTAGACTTGAAAGTGTTTACTAATGCTGATTGGGCAGGAAACATTGATGACAGAAAAAGCACAAGTGGTGGAGCATTTTTTCTTGGAAAAAGACTGGTATCCTGGACTAGTAAAAAGCAGAATTGCACATCTCAATCCACAGCTGAAGCAGAATATGTTGCTGCTGCAGTAAACTGTTCAAATATTGTTTGGTTTAAACAGCTATTAGAAGGTATGAAGGTTGAAATCAAAGAACCAGTTGTTATATTTTGTGACAATACCAGTGCAATAAACATTTCTAAGAATCCAATAATGCATTCCAAAACCAAGCACATTGCTATTAAATATCACTTTGTCAGAGAATTGGTGCAGGATAAGGAAATCAAATTAGAATATATTCATACAAAAGAACAGATTGCAGACATTTTTACCAAACCATTACCTAAGGATGCATTTGTGTATCTAAGAGGTAAGTTAGGGGTCATTCCCCTATCTGAGGCTCACTAAATACAGTTTTAGTGATGCATCAACCAGAAAATGATTGAAAATCAACCAGTTGATGCAACATATTCAAGGAATCATTGCATATGAATCAGTACTTGAGGTACATTAATTTTCACTGGTAATATGTGAATTGTCTTTGGCATGTGTTGTCAAAGAGGGAGTGTTTGCTATGTCTTTGCTATTATTTCAAGAAATTTTCAATAGTCAGAAGGAAGAATTTTCAGGATACAGGAAGTTTTCTGACAGAGGGAGATTTGAATCTGAATCGAGCTAACTCTTTCAAATTTCTTATGCTATGACATATTGTGTTGCCGTCAATGCTAAAGAGGGAGATTGTTGGAAACAATTGTCTGAAGGAAATTGCTACTCAAATTATGTATTGTCTTTGATGTCACACAATGTCATAGTCCACAGCATTCAGTTACTACCGAGCTCAGTCGGTCTGCCAAATAGGAATATGAGTGCTTACCGAGTCCACTCGGTTATCAAAGAAAATCAGTGTCTACCGAGTTCACTCGGTTACCAAAGGAAATTCAGCATTTACCAAGTTCAGTCGGTCATCGAAGAAAAGATAGTGTTTACCGAGTTCAGTCAGTTATCGAAGAAAAGTTAGTGTTTACCGAGTTCAGTCGGTCATCGAAGAAAAGATAATGTTTACCGAGTTCAGTCGGTTATCGAAGGTAAAGGATTGTCGGTGTTTACTGAGTTTCCTCGGTCTCTGAAAGATTATAGAAAGTTATGGTCACCGAGCACTGTCAGCCCTTGAAGGATTTTTGCAAATAGAGTTTGCTTAATTCAGCCGACTGTTATACTAAATAATGTCGATTTGACAAATCTAAAATCATATAAATAAAAGGTCAAATGTGAAAAATGAATAAGAAACATAGCAGAAGATTTACAGAAGAAAAGCAGGAAAGGTGTATGTGAATTTGTGAAGGATGTTCAGATATCCTTGAGGTGCAGCAGAGATTTATTCGATCAGAAAGGATCAGACTTATGCAGAATAGAGATATGTAATCAGCAAGACAGTTGCATTATTATACAGGTCATTTTTCATTGTTACCTTCTTATCATTGTAACAGTGAATTCTAAATCTCTTAACCGAGTTGGTTTAACAACCATAATGTAAATCCTCTAACAAGGTGACAATTCCATTGAATTGTTTTCAAGACCTCTTACCAGGCCACTCCTAGCAGGGTGTTTTAAATCCTCTAACAAGGTCACACCTTACAGTGTGTTTTGTAACCTTTTACCGGGTTGGCTTCTAACCGGGCATCACTTCAGAAAAGTGAAAATCAGTATCTAGATACATTGGTGGTTTTTCCCATATTGGGTTTCCATGTTAAATCTTGTGTCTCTTGTGTTCTTAATTGCTTTCTCAATCATATACATGTGATGATGAATATCTAAAGATAATATTGCTAATACTTTTTGCATCTTCAAAGTTACTGCAATCTATTTACCGAGTGCTAAAACAGATAACATTGTTAAGATATCCTAAGGGATCTAGAAAGAATTAATTGGGAAGTGTTTTTATGGTTGACTGATTCACCCCCCCTCTCAGTCACTTCATCCATATTCCATCATTACCATGTTTTCCTTTATCCTCCAATCTGGCATTCCAAATTAACACCAAATCACTAGGCTCAAACCTTCTTTCAATAGTCTTCTTGTCATACAAATTCTTAACCTATAACTGGAAGTTGGCATTTCTTGAAGCTGACTCTCATGATTTCATCCAGCCTGATGAGATCCTCAATTCTCAACTGCATTTCATCATCTATATCATCATCATATAACTGAACAAACTTATACATTTCCAATAAATTATTCTAAGGCATTCTTGCATGTATTCCATATACTAGGTCAAATGGTGCACAACCAATTGCCCTCTTCACAGTTACCCTATCAGCCCATACAACTAATGGTAGTTTTGAATTCTATGCCCTCTTATTCTTTTCAAGAATCATCCTGAGGATCTTAATCAAACTCTTATTAGTAGATTCCACTTGTCCATTTCCTTGTGGATGATAATGTGAGGAATAAGAAATTTGAATTCCTAAACATTTGTAGAATTCCTTGTACTCAGTAGACCTGAAGCACATGGCATTATCACTAACTATCCTCTCAGGGAAACCAAACCTTGTAACAATATTATTCAATAGAAAATTAGTTACCACCCTACTAGTTGCATTCCTTGTAGGTATAGCCTCTACCCACTTTGTAAAGTAATCAGTGGCAACTAAGATCCATGAGTGTCCTCTAGTTGACTTGTTTGGTATCTCCCCTCTAAAATCAATTCCCCATTGTTGGAAAGGAGCTTGTACCTCAACTGGCCTCAAAGGCACATTGCCTAAAAATTTAAGCTTACCAGAGAACCTTTGACAAGCATCACACCTCCTCACCAAACTCTCTGCATCCTTGAAGATTGTGGGCCACCAAAAACCTACTCTCAAGATTTTATGAGTAGTAGTTTTACCCATATAATGCCCACCACAAACTCCCTCATGCATTTCCTTTAACAACTTGTTAGCTTGATTCTCATCCACACATTTCAAAAGTATGCAATCTAAATTCTTTCTATACAATTTACATTTCATAATTACATACTTGATGGCCTATAATTTTAATGTCCTCCTCTGATTATCATTCATTCCTACTGGACATCTCATATTTCTCAAGTAATAGATGATATTTTGATACCAGATACAATCATCCATGTCACATGTATAATCAATTTCAGCTTGAGTTATTTGATTTGCATCAAGATTGGATTGAGCCATCAGTTTTGCCAATCCTTGTCCTCTAACCAATTTAGTAATTTGGATATCGATGTTGAATTCTTGGATCCTATTGATCCATCTACATCTTCTCCCAAACACCTCTTATTGTGAGAAAATATCTTTGACTGCTACACTTGGCACAAAGGCTATCACAATTGATCCCATCAGATAACATCTAAAAGCTTTCATAGCCTTTACCAATGCATAGGCTTGTTTTTCATTGATGTCATATTTCAATTCAGCAGCCTGCAAATATTTACTAAAAAATGCAATAGGCTGCTCCAAACCATCCTTATTTTTCTACAACAACACTGCAACAATAGTATGAAAAGATGCAAAAGAGAAGATATGCATTGGGATACTATAATTAGGTCCCTTAATCACAGGTGCATCTTTAATGGCCTGCTTGATATTCTTGAAAGCTTCATCAGGCTTACCTTCCCATGTAATAGAAGATCCCTTCTTTAACATCTTGGATATAGGTCTAGTGATCTCAGCAAAGTTTGTTACAAATCTTCTCAAGAAGTTTACTTAACCAAAGAAGGACTAAATTCCTTTAATATTCTTTGGCCTCCAAATCTTATCAATGGCTACCATCCTCTCAGGATCAATTCTAATTCCTTGCTTGCCAACCAAATGGCCAAGAAACTTACCCTCAGTGACACCAAAAGCACATTTCCTTGGGTTTAATGAAATGCCATATTCTAAGGTCCTCACAAATATTTTCTCTAAATGAGTACAATGGTCTTCTTCCCTCTTGGAATAGGTAGTTAAATCATCTTGATAAACAACAAGGAAAACATCAATAAAATCTTAAAAGGCAACATCCATTACCCTCTCAAAAGTAGCACCAGCATTTGTGAGACCAAAAGGCATTCTCACATAAACATATGTCCCCCAAGGTGTTGTAAAAGCTATCTTAAACTGTTCTGATTCTTTGACAATTACTTTATTATAACCAGAGAAACCATCCATCATAGATGTCAATTTTTATCTGATCACTCTTTGCAACATAGCTTCCATATTGGGCAGACAATAGTTATCTTTTAATGAGCTGATGTTCAAATTCATGAAGTCCACACAAAGTCTGATGTCACCATTTTTCTTTCTAAAAGGGACAAGATTTGAAACCTAAGAAGAGTGCCTTATAGGCTTGATAATTCTAGCATCTCTCAGCTTCATTAACTCTTCTTGCATCTTAGGTGTCAAAATGGGATTTATACACCTTTGTTTTTGCCAGAAAGGTTTAGCATCTCCCCTCAAAGGAATGATATGCTGAAACAAGTCTTCTCTATAAACTTTTAGGTCATCATATGACCATGCAAAAACATGCTTGAATTTTATTAGTAATTCAATTAGAGATTTTCTCACATTGTGAGACATGTCCCTACCAATGTATACCTTCTTAGGTGCCTCATGTGTTCCAAGATTTATCTCCTCTAGATCAGCATGATCTTCTCTTTTGATATTCTTTTGAACTCTATCCTGGTTATCAAAGATAGTTTCCAAAACAACAAGCCCCTTGGGCACCTTGTTAGTTTTAAGTTGAATGAATTCATTGCCAAAGACAACCTCCTTTCCTTCTATTGACTCAACCAAAGTTGAGCAATCAAATTCCTGACCATGATACTAATCTTCACAACTCATAAACTTCAAGATATCATTATGATCATCAAAAACTTGCCAATTTTCAATATTGTCTAGTATACTAGGTCTAGCCTGAATTTAAACTTTAGAGATACCACTAAATGTAATATCACCGGGATTGATTGCTATATTGGCTAACAAGTCATCCATCTTATTGTTACTCCTATCCTTCCACTCAATATTGAAGCCATTAAAATGTTCAATCAAATCCCAAACTACATTCCTATATTGTTTTAACCTTTTGTTCTTTGAAGCATATACTGACCTAACTTGGGACACCACCAACTTAGAATCACCAACAAAACTTAAGCACTTAATACCATGTTTTTGTGCCAACCTCAATCCTAACAAAAATGCCTCATATTCTACTATATTGTTGGTAAAAAATAAATTCAACGTGAAAGAAAATTTGTAGGTGTTTCCATTAGGAGAAATAAGTAAAATGCTTGGTCCTGCTCCATCCTTGCAATTTGCACCATCAAGGTACATTACCCATGAATCACCCTTCATAGAATTAACACTTACCTCAATAGAGGTAAGTGAAAAAATAGGTTCCTTCTCAAGTACAGGGATCTCAGCCCTAAAAGCATTAATATCAGTATCCACAGAATATGTAGTTTCATTATCAATACTTCTCTCAATCATGTGGCATACTCTTGGTTCTCACTCAATCTTGAAAAACTGATCATCAATCTTGAAAGTGGTGTTAGGAATGAATGAAAAGTACTTTGACAGTCATTCTGTAGCAGTTGTTCTTGCATTCATGACTTGGATTGTCATTGATGTCAACATAGTGATATTCTGGATATTAGCAGGAAAGTAGGTACAATTTTGTTTTGCGCACATGTTGTATTGTAGATTGGCTTTTGCACAATTGATGGTATGTTCTTTGGTGTGTTATTAACCTATGGTTAACAATGCAAAAAGAAATTCATTCATTTGTGAGAGTTATGAGCATTTTGGTGTAAGCAGTGTTTAGACAGTGTTTCTATGAAGTGATGTTCGGAAATCAGAGGATATCTCTTAGCTGGGATGGAATCTAATTTTGCATAGTTAAAGGGATGTTGGAGACTCGTTAATGATGATTTGGTTCATAGAACAAACTTTTACGATATGTTTAGAGAAAGTTACAGTATCTGGAAGCCGACAGTTTTATGTGAATTCTATGTGTAGCATGTAGAATTTATTATGTTGTAATTAAGGACCGACTCATTTGTAATTATTTGAGTTTGGTATATAAGAAAGAATTTTTTCCTTGTTGTAATGTGTACTATGAAGATTGAGATGTGAATATATGCATGAAGTGAAGAAAAGAGCTAATTCAGTGATGAAGGAAGACTTGTGAGTACAGAGATCTGGAATTGTGATCTTGTGTAGCAGAGAGTGTGGTTTTGGCACAGTGTGAAGGAGGTAATATATTTCATATTATTCTATTGAATAATTCTAAGATCTTTTGGACAGTGGGTTTAGAGATCTTGCCTTGAAGCTGTTTGGGTAGTGGGTCCTTCTGTCTTCCATAAACTCTTAGCCGGGTTAGAATCTTTTAACAGGGATTCAAAATCTCCTAAGAGGGATTTATATGTACTGAATGTATTTCATAAGACTCCTAATAGGGTCCATCCTCTAACAAGGAACTTTCATATTAGTGCATCATTTTGTGGGCATCATTCCCACCATGGTTTACACTTTTCAAGAGGTTCCCTAGTCAACATATCTTGTGTTATTGTGCAATTGTGTATGATTATTTTTCTATGGTTGATCAGTACATTGATTACATTGTTTAAAGCAGTTGAATGGATAAATTATCTAATAACTAATTCACCCCCCCCCCTCTTAGTTATCTTGGGGATCTTTACTTTCTAACAATTGGTATCAGAGCAGCAGGTCCTTGAAAGAAAAGTTTAACAACTTAAGGAGATCCATGGAAAATTTCAAAAAAGAAAGCCCTAAGTTTGATGGAGTAAATTTTGATAGCTAGAAAGAAAAGATGAAGACACAGCTATTGTGTTTAGGACCAATTTATTGATTGATTACAAAGAATGAGAAGACTATCATTGAGGAAGACAATCTAGAGGCAGGAACTAAAGATGAACTAGATCTATTCATGTGTAACATACTTGCAAGAGAAGCACTTTTGTCAGCACTACCAGAGAATGAATATAGTCAGGTAAGATGTTTGAAAACATCTCATGCAATTTGGAAAGCTTTAAATTCTACTTTTGAAGGTGATGAACATGCAAGGAAGGCTAGATTACATAATTGGATTTGTGCATTTGAAGATATTAGAATGATGGAAGATGAATCTATTAGAAGCTATATTGGTAGGATGTCTAAGATTATAACAAGAATAAAGTCTTGTGGAGGTGATAAGACAAAGAATGAAGTGATATGGAAAATTCTAAGAACTTTGACACCAGTATTCAAGCAAAGAACACAGATGATTGAACAAGTAATACCTTGTACATCGAACTTTTCAAGAGAGACTCTTCTTGGAAGATTAGAAACAACAGAGATGAACTTGAGATTATCAGGAGAGATACCTAGAATGGAAATAGCATTCAGTGCTCTTAAAATTAGACCTACAAGGAGTACTAGTGTGAATGGAGATTATGCCAGTAGTAGCAAATCTAAGGAAGATGAGAAGATTGAAGAAGGTATTGCATTACTTGTAAAAAGAGAACCAGATGGTAAGAAAATCTTTAAATGTTAGACTTGTCAAGAATATGGTCATTTTGCATCTAAATGTCGTAAAAGAGTTAAGAAGTATAGAAGCAACTTTAAACCTAGGAGATCTAAAGAATGTTATTATGCAAATGATGAAGATCTTGAAGTAGGAATTGAAAAACATTTAAGTGACAGTGATAATGATAACTTTGAGGAAATAGGATTTGTAGCAATTAAAGAAGAAAGTTCTGAATCTGATAAAAGGGAAGAAAAAGCATTAGTTTCACAAGTTGAAAAGAAATCTGATTGGATTATAGACAATGGTTGTTCACATCATATGACTAGAGATAAAAGAAAGTTTGTTAAGTTAGATAATTATGATGGAGGAATTGTTAGGGTTGGTAACAATGCACCTTGTTTGATTAAGGGTATAGGATCTATTACTCTTGATGGAAAGACTAACACTGATGATGTTTACTTTGTTGATGGACTGAGACATAATCTACTAAGCGTTGGACAATTGGCTGATAAGGGTTATCAAGTTTGGTTTTCTGAGAAAACTTGTGTGATAAAAGATAAAGATGGAAATCTAATTGGAAAGGATACAAAACTAGAGGTAATGTATTTCAGTTGAATCCTACTGAGATGACATGTTTGATAACTAGGATTGATGACAGTTGGTTATGGCATAAAAGGTTTTGTCATATAAACTTTGATAATATTGTCAAGGTGAGCACTACACTTGCGGTAAGAGATTTACCTATAATTATGAAACCTACTAACATGATTTGCAAAGAATGTATGATGGAAAAGCAAAAAAGGAGTTCATTTCCCAACAAGAAGTTCACATCGATAGAGAAGCTAGAGATTGTTCATACATACTTGAGTGGTCCTACTAGGACTAGAGGATTCTATGGAGAAAGGTATTTTATGATTCTTGTTGATGATTTTACAAGAATGATGTGGATTGCATTTTTGAAAGAAAAATCTGAAGTATTTGATAAATTTAAGATCATGAAAAGCAAAATTGAGAATGAATCTGGAATGAAGATTAAGTGTCTAAGATCTGATAGAGGTGGTGAATTTACATCTAGAGAGTTTAACACCTTTTGTGAAATGAATGGTATTAAGAGAAAAATTTTAGCCCCTAGAACACCAGAAAAAAATGGTATTGCAGAAAGAAGGAATAGGTCAATAACTGAAGCAGCAAGAGCTATGTTGTTTGAAAATGATTTGGCTAAAACTTTTTGGAGAAAAGCAGTGAACAGAGCAGTATACACTATGAACAGAGTACAAATCAGAGCAGATATAAACAAGACACCTTATGAATTATGGTTTGGACATACACCCTCAGTTAAGTATTTTAGAATTTTTGGAAGTAAATATTATATAAAGAGAGATGATGATATAGGAAAGTTTGATCCTAGAAGTGATGAAGGAATATTTCTTGGATATTCTTTAAAAAGAAAAGCATATAGATGTTATAACAAAAGTGTTGGCATTAAGCATGATTTTCATTAGTGACAACACTTATTTTGAACAGTGCATACTGAGCAGAAGAGTACATACTGAGCAGAATAGAGCTTACCGAGTAGAGCAGAGCTTACCGAGCAGAATAGAGCTTACCGAGTAGAACAGTGCATACCGAGCTTGCAAAGTTTCACAATTTTTACCGAGTGCTGCATGGTTAAATAGTAAATTTAGTTTCTACTGAGTAACACTTTATCTATCGAGTCTCCAGTATTTATCGAGTTCAAAACTATGACCGAGTTGTTAGTATGGACCGAGCTTCCACTTCTACCGAGTGCATGACGATGTAGAGTAACGCAGTGGATGCCGAGTATCAGAAAGTCACCGAGTTAGTTTGTAGTAACCGTGTAACTATATTTGGGCCGGCTTAGTAATATTTGTGTTTACTTGTTTAAGAGCTGACTTTGTAATTGTTTTGGAATTGACTTAGATTGATATATAAACAATGTTTTATGTCATATCCAAAAAGGAAGATATAGAGAAGTATAAAAAAAAAAGAGAGAGAAAGGCAGAGATAAGCAAATTACAAAGGGCTATAGCAGTATAAGAAGCAACAAAGATCTATCCATCACAGAAGGTGATTAGTACATCAGAGAATCTCAATTAGCAAGTACAGTTGCAAGCAAGAGATCTACTATTTCATCCTAACAGGTGAATCAGCTTGAAATCCTTTAACCGGGTAGACTTAACAGTCTTTGTAAAAATCTCTTAACCGAGTGCATACTTCATTGTATGTTTGTAAAACCTCTAACAAGGTGGACCTAGCAGTCCTTATTGCTCCTAACAGGGCAGATCATCAGAAGTGATCATTGTAAGCCTTAACCGACAAACATTATACTGCAGTATTGAAGTTTTGTGGCTATCATCCCCACCCCAATTTTACTTTCTACTTGGAAGGTTTCTAGGTCACCAAATCTCTATGTTCTAAGTGTTATGAATGTTTTATTCTTTCAGTTACTCATGCATGCAGTCAAATTATCAATCTAATATTATTAAGATCTAAATCTATTAAAAGTTTTGAAGTTACTGATTCACCCCTCCCCTCTCAGATAGTCTTGAATATTTCCAACAATTGGTATCAGAGTTTAGTGGATCTCAGAATAAAGTTTGACAGCTTGATAAAAGATTCAGGACAATGGAGATATTTAGACTGAACAAAGTAATTGAGAATGAAAAGCTAGATTTGGAAATGGCCATAACTCAACTCAAAGAAGCAAGAGAGCATCTTTCCCTTTCCCTAAAAAGAAGGAAGGAACTTGCAAATCAGATCAATGACCACCAGTATGTTGAAGAAAAGATTGAAGACTTTTTCCCTTCAAGAAGCTCAGATGAAGCAAACAATGCAATCAAAGAACTTCTAGAAAAGAGTGGATCTCTGCAAGAAGTGAGAAAATTGAAAAGAGAACAAGAAATTCAGTCAACAAGATTCTATGAAGTCTTGGAACAAAGAAACAAGATGAAAGATGAAATAGATGGAAAGAACAATGAAATCTAGAATAAAAATCTTCAGCTAGAAAATCTTATTGATCAAATCTCCAATGCAAATGAAGAAATCTTGACTCTAAGATCAGAAAATGAAAATATGAGAGAAGAGTTGAGATCTGAAAAGCAAATCAATTTAAGAGTGATGAGTGAGCTAGATGCTGAAAGGCAAATCAATGAGAGAATGTTGAAATCTCAAGAAGATATGAATCAGGTGTATAAATGAAACCTTCATAGGCAAAAAGGAAAAGCAGGACTTGGATACAAAGAGGAAGGTGAATCCTCCAAACAAGGTACTCAATAGAATCAGAAACCTACATGTAATCACTGTGGAAAAATTGGTCATACTTCAAACAAATGTTGGAGCAATGGAAAAGAAAAATTCAATGGAAAATGCTACAATTGCAATCAGCTTGGTCATAAAGCAAATGAATGCAAGGAAAAACTAAGATTGAAAGGCATATGTCACAAATGTAGCAAACAAGGTCATAAGGCATTAGAATGCAGAACTAAAACACCCAATCTAGCGGAACAAATTATTAAAGAAATGTTTGGTTGGGATTATAACACTTGGTGTAGATGTCATTACTGTGGAGAATATGGACACATTGGCATGAATTGTGTAAGGCACCACTTGAGAAAAAGGGATTCTACCATAAGATGTTATAATTGCACTAAGCTTGGTCACATAGCTAAAAACTGCATGAATTTAGGCAAAATTGAAGATGAAAAGAAAGAAAAAGCAAATAACATTAGGAAGTAGATGAGACAAAAGTGGATTCCTAAACCTATCGAGCAAACCAATCCTGAAGTCACTAATGAAGGGAGTGGCTCTATGAGCTCTAACTAGTCTCCAAGAAAGCACTGGAATTGTATCTTCATAGACATATTCCAAAATAGTTCCTGAATTGAAAGGAAGATAGATCCAAATCAGTATGCAAGATATAATAGGATCACAAGAAGGTCAGTATTAGTTACCACCGAGCAAGGTCGGGAGTAACCTAACTTCATTTGGTTACCGAGTAAGGTCGGAGAAGTATGAATTTGTATGATCGCCGAGTTGTGGAGTCTTCACCAAGAAATTAATTCATAGTGGATGATAGCCTGTCTAATTCAATACCCTAATTTGTACTGAGCATTAATGACAAAGTTTTAACAAAAGGAGTGAAATCAAGTTCACTATTCACCGCGAACAAAAGTCTCCTAGTGCAATCAAGCATTTCGAAGCATATTTCAGCAAGATATTCTCTTTCCTCAAAGAATTTACTGTGTTCATCGAGCTACCATGGCATCATCCAACGCTAAAGTGAAGAAAGGTTCAGAAATGTTGGTTCATGGAGAATGGAAAGCACCAAATTTCAAACTCATGCCCATAGTTGCCGGAACCCTAGACCCGAGTGGAGCTCAATCTCGGATCCCTCCTAAGGTACTCCTTATTAATGATATTCACAGTCATTTTAAGTGTACAATTCAAGAGCTTGGAACCCTAGAGATAGATACTATTCATGAGGAACTATGTGTCGATGGTGTTCTCAAACCGGAGCATCAACATTTGGAAGATAAGGGTTTAGTTCACATCACATACTTGCCTCAGAGCTTTCATATAAAATGGGTCAGATATATCCTCAGCCGAGTACATGAAGGTAAAATATGGCTTGAGCAACCAGTAGAGATTATGAAGAAGATGATTCACCGAATCACTGGTCTTCCCATGCTCGACAAGGCAAAATCTACAAAAACCCTAGGTCGGACGGAACTGGAAGAGAAAACCCTAGCCGAGTGGGACGGTAGAGGTATGAAGATAAGCAAAATTACTGATGCAAAATTGAAGTTTGGTATACATATCATAGCTCACAAGATATACAGTTCAAGTTGGCAGAATAGTGTTCTGTGTGAAGCAGTTGACCTAGCGTATAAAATTGTAAAGAACAATCTATCATTTGACCTAGCAGATCTTTTGTTGAAATAGTTCAACAAGAACATGGAGAGCATCCAAACCTCAAAGAACAATCCATGTAAGTTTGGCTCACTGTTGGTTTGTTTATTTTTATATGCTCAAAATTTTTTCCCATCAAAAGGCATGGTAGTATGGAGAAAAGATGTGCCGGTTCTTTATCAGATGAATGAATACATTTTAGAAATGGGTGACAATTTTGAAAGCATAATGGATAACTATTTTGAATCATTTAAAGAGAAAATGAACAATAGATTCTAGATTCCACAGAAATTGGTGGAAGATTACAAAGATGATATTTGTTTCATGGTGGATTGTGATAATCTGTATATACAGGCAGCAAAACCAAGGATTGTACATGTGAAACCTCTTCCCTATGAGGTAAATATTGATGAAACCAAGAATATTATTAAAGCCCTAATTAATCAACCTGTTAATCCAAAGGCACCATATTTTGGGACATATGAAGAAGCTAAGGAGAGAATTGAGCTTAGTATAAAGCTTCCACAGGTAGTTAACAAAGGAAGAAAGAGGATGGCCAAAATACAAGCTAGCACACCTCTAATGTCAACTAAGGAAAAAGGAGAAGAAGAAGAAGAGAAAAAGGATGAGGAGGAAGAAGAACAAGTACCAGCAAAGAAGAAAGGAAAAGTAATTATCACCAAGGCACCCAAGCAACCCTTTGTAGTATTTACAAGAAGGAGTGCAAGAGGCAAGGTAGGCAAAGATAGTGCAGAAATAGTATTCAAAAGGCCTCCTTCATTAAAAGAAAAGATCAAGGATTTGAGAGAAGAATCTGGAATTGCAAACTTCAAATCTCTCAAATATGAAATCAGATCTAAGGAAGAGCAGCAGGAAATTGAAGATGTTGTTGTCAAGAAAATAGGAAAATGGAAATACTAACCTGAAGAGATAGCTTCTCAAATCCCAGGAATTCTATTGAACAAAATTAAGTTGAGATGGTCCAATGCAAGAAAAACTATCAAGGACATCTATGCTCAAACCTTGAGGCAATTAATGCCAAGTTTGAAAAATGCTGAAATTAATAAGACATTGATAGATAATGAAAATAAGTTGACACTCAAATTCAACAGTTTTTTGATTTTGATCAAAGATATTGAGTCGGTTGTGAAGAGTGCCATTGCCACATGGAAAAACATCTATAATCTTCACAAACTGAGTGCTGAAACTATGATAATCAAGGATATTGATGATGACAGTGATGAACATGAAGAAGATACCAAGGTAGACAAGCAAAGTGATGAGGAAGATAATATTGTTCGGATAGCTATAGAAGTCATTGCCTCACTTCCTCACTCTCCTGCAAAAGTTGCTACACCTAGCACGGAGATAACTTCAAGTATGATTGTGACAACTTCCACAGATACATCAAATGTCAAATCATCACTAGCACAACTCAATGTATCATCGATAGAAATGACTACCATCTCTTTTACCGAGTTGCAGTCTCCTGTATCTACTTTAGTACCTACTTCCATATCAAGTTTTCCAGCAGTAAGTACCTTAGTTTTGGATACTTCAGTAAGTATTTCAATTTTTGGTTCTACAATTGTAAATACTTTAGTTTTGAGCCCTTCAAGTATTCCAGTTGGTAGTTTATCATTTTTCACAGCTAGTCCTACAATGTCTACAATAACTTCTACAAAGGCATTAAGTGCAATAACAGTTGATCCTAAGGCTCAACCGAGTACAAGATTTTTGAGTAAGAATGTAGAAGAGGATATAGACTTAGATGAGGAGATAGAGATTCCAAAATTAGACTTTGCAAATCTTTCAGCAAACCAAATGCAAAACATTAGTGAACTCCTCCAAAAGAAAGCAAAGCAGAAGAAACTAAAAGAAGAAAGGGACAAGGAATATAAAATTATTGAAGATGCAAAGGATATTTTGTCAGAAGCATTAGGTATTAAAGTTGATTCCTCTCAACATATTTTGTTACAGTTAGCTGATCAGTAAACAAGTTCCATGAGGATTCCTCTGCGTCAGAAAAAATTCTTGAGAAAGCTGAGAAGAAGTTTGACAATAAAGTGCTTGAGCATGTTGCTCAGCATATAGCTATTAATTAGGCAGAATTATTTTCAGTTTTGACAGATATTGAGTCCTCCTATTCCAATGTTACCTCACTTGTTGCTAAGCTATGTAATGTTGCCAAGTTCACTAAGGAAGTCAAGGATAAATTGAATAAGATTGATGAGGATCTGAAGGACAGTGTACAAAATTTGCAACTTGAACCTAGTTCAAGCTCTGCACATCATATGAAAATCACATTCCTATCAAATAGGCAGTTGGAATTATTAAAAGAATATTCAAAGATCTGGTCAACATTGTTAGGTATTCAGAACATGATCCTTCCCATCATGGACATAATGCAAAAGCACATTGTTCACTCAAAATCATTACTCCATGACAATCAATTTTCCATTGCAGATCACATGATTGAACTCTCTGCAGAAGTCCAAATTGCACTCCAAACATGCAAGATTCTGCAAGAGAATTGGGACATAACTCTGGCGCTAATCATAAAGGTACATTTTGATTTTCTTTCACCTTTTGGATTCTCCTTGTAAAATACTTGTATATACACCTTTGGCATTATTGTCAAAAAGAGGGAGAAAATGTATAGTAGAAAGTGTATAAGATTAAGGTGTGTAATACGAAAGGGGGAGAAAGTACTATATATAAGGGAGTCATGAAATGTATAAAAAACAGTTTGACAAAGATAAATTTTGAAAAATAAAAAAAAAGATTCAGCATGATTCTTGTATATAAGTTTTGGCAATAACTGTTTTTGTCACTAATGCCAAAGGGGGAGATTGTTGGCATTAAGCATGATTGTCATTAGTGACAACACTTATTCTGAATAGTGCATACCGAGCAGAATAGTACATACCAAGTAGAACAGAGCTTTCCAAGTAGAGCAGAGCTTACCGAGAAAAGCTTATCGAGTAGAACAAAGCTTATCGAGTAGAACAGTGCATACCGAGCTCACAAAGTTTCACAGTGTTTACCAAGTGCTGCACGGTTAAACAGGAAATTTAGTTTCTACTGAGTAACACTTTATCTACGGAGTCTCCAGTATTTACCAAGTTTGAAACTATGACCAAGTGGTTAGTATGGACCGAGCTTCCACTTCTACCGAGTGCATGACAATGCTAAGTAACGCAGTGGATGCTGAGTATCAGAAAGTCACCGAGTTAGTTTGTAGTAACCATGTAACTATATTTGGGCCAACTCAGTAATATTTGTGTTTACTTGTTTAAGAGCCGACTTTGTAATTTTTTTGGAATTGACTTAGATTGATATATAAACAATGTTTTATGTCATATCCAAAAAGGAAGATATAGAGAAGTATAAAAAAAAGAGAGAGAGAAAGGTAGAGATAAGAGAATTACAAAGGGCTACAGCAGTATAAGAAGCAGCAAAGATCTATCCATCAAAGAAGGTGATCAGTACATCAGAGAATCTCAATCAGCAAGTATAGTTGCAAGCAAGAGATCTACTATTTCATCCTAACAGGTGAATCAACTTGAAATCCTTTAACTTGGTAGACTTAACAGTCTTTGTAAAAATCTCTTAACCGAGTGCATACTTCATTGTATGTTTGTAAAACCTCTAACAAGGTGGACCTAGCAGTCCTTATTGCTCCTAATAGGGCATATCATTAGAAGTGATCATTGTAAGCCTTAACCGACAAACTTTATACTGCAGTATTGAAGTTTTGTGGGTATCATCCCCACCCCAGTTTTACTTTCTACTTGGAAGGTTTCTAGGTCACCAAATCTCTATGTTCTAAGTGTTATGAATGTTTTATTCTTTCAGTTACTCATGCATGCAGTCAGATTATCAATCTAATATTATTAAGATCTAAATCTGTTAAAAGTTTTGAAGTTACTGATTCACCCCTCCCCTCTTAGTAACCTAGATAGTCTTGAATATTTCCAACACAAAAGGACTAAGACTATTGTTGAAAGTGCAAATGTAAAAGTTGATGAGAAGTTTAAAATTCAGGAAAGAATGCTTGATTATGAATCTGATGGAGAAGCACAACCTTAGCCTAACATTGAAAATGCAGAATTATTTTTTGAAACTAACAGTGATTTGCTAAATGAAAGTCATACTGAAGAAAATAGAGAAGAAAAGAGAGAAGAAAGCAGAGAAGAATCTAGAGTCAGAACAAGATCAGTAACTATGACACCTAACAGTTATACTTCAAGACATCACCATGTTGAGCAAGTTATTGGAAGTTTAGATAGAGGATTTTTGACTCGAAATAAGGTACACTTATGTTTGATTTCTCAAATTGAACCTAAGACTACTAATGAAGCTTGTGAAGATGAACATTAGATTAATGCTATGAAAGAGGAACTAGATAGTAACTTATACACAAAAGAAATTGAGAATGGTTTGTTGGTTATAGTTATATTTTTTGATGATATTATCTTTGGAGGAGAAGATGAAGCTAGTGATAAATTTGTAGATGAAATGAAGACTGAATTTGAGATGAGCATGATTGGAGAAATGAAATATTTTTTTGGGATTAGAGATAACACAAAGAAAGGAAGGTATATTTGTAAGTTAGACTAAGTATTTGAATGACTTATTGAAAATATTTGGAATGGAAGATTCTAAACCTGTTGGAACACCTATGGTAACCGAACATAAGTTATCTAGAAAAGATGAGACACCAGCAGTTGAGCAGAAAAAGTATAGATCTATGATTAGAGGATTGAAGTACTTGACACATACAAGACCTGATATAGCACATTTAGTGGGGATTGTAGCAAGATTTCAAGCAGAACCTAAAGAATCACATTATGTAGCAGTAAAGAGGATACTGAGATATCTAAAAGGAACAATGGATTATGGATTATGGTATGAGAATTTTGATGATTTTACTTTATGTGCCTATACTGATGTAGATTGAGGAGGCAACATTGATAAAAAGAAAAGCACCAGTGGTGGAGCCTTTTTTTTGGAGGAAAATTGGTCTCTTGGCTAAGTAAGAAGTAGAATTGTACTTCACAAAGCACAACAGAAGTAGAATATGTTGCAGCAGCAAATAATTGTAATCAGATTATTTGGATGAAGCAGATGTTGAAGGATATTGGAATAAAGGTTGATGAGCCCGTTGTTATACATTGTGATAACACCAGTATAGTGAGTATGTCAAAAAATCCTATTTTACATTCTAAGACTAAACATATTGAGATCAAGTATCATGTTGTAAGAGAGAAAGTTGCAGAAAAAGAAGTAAGATTGGAGTACATAAGTACAAAGGAGCAGATAGAAGATATATTTACAAAGCCTTTACCTAAGGATACATTTGTGTATCTAAGAGGTATGCTTGGGGTTATGCCCCAAACTATTTTTGAGAATTGATGTAGATGATTACATCTGTCTAGTGGTATATGAGCCCTATCTTTCTTCTGGATTGGATGTTGGAACTTCCTCTATGGGGGAGTTTATGAGATGAGTCATGAGGACTCTTGTTATTGTATTTTTTTGAAAAGTGTCTTTTGACATTAAGTTGTTGTTGAATTAGTGATGGAATTTCTATCATTGATGTCAATGGGGGAGAGATATACATGAAAAACATTGTGGATTGTATGAGAGAGCTGAATAGGAAAACGAAGCAAGATTTGATTTGATATTTTGCAGTGATGTTGCAGTATTGGATTTTTGGAACATTGGATGTTTTTCATCTATGTTTCCATCAATGCCAATGGGGGAGATTGTTAGGAATGTATGCAAATTACTTTGGTAGTCATTCTGTAGCAGTTGTTGTTGCATTCATGACTTGGATTGTCATTGATGTCAACACAGTGATACTCTGGATATTAGTAGGAAAGTAGGTATAGTTTTGTTTTGTGCACATGTTGTATTGTAGATTGGCTTTTGTGTAGTTGATGGTATGTTCTTTGGTGTGTTATTAACCCATGGTTAATAGCGCAAAAAATAAATTCATTCATTTGTGAGAGTTATGAGCATTTTGGTGTAAGCAGTGTTTAGACAGTGTTTTTGTGAAGCGATGTTCAGAAATTGGAGGATATCTCTTAGCTGGGATGGAATATAATTTTGTGCAGTTAAAGGGATGTTGGAGACTCATTAATGATGATGTGGTTCAGAGTGAAAACATCGAGGATATGTTTGGAGAAAGTTATAGTATCTGGAAGCTGACAGTTTTATGTGAATTCAGTGTGTAGCGTGTAGAATTTATTATTTTGTAATTAAGGACTGATTCATTTGTAATTATTTGAGTTTGGTATATAAGAAGGAATTTTTTCCTTGTTGTAATGTGTACTATGAAGATTGAGATGTGAATATATGCATGAAGTGAAGAAAAGAGCTAATTCAGTGATGAAGGAAGACTTGTGAGTACAGAGATCTGGAATTGTGATCTTGTGTAGCAGAGAGTGGGGTTTTGGCATAGTGTGAAGGAGGTAATATATTTCATATTATTCTATTGAATAATTCTAAGATCTTTTGGATAGTGGGTTCAGAGATCTTGCCTTGAAGCTATTTGGGCAGTGGGTCCTTATGTCTTCCATAAACTCTTAACCGGGTTAGAATCTTTTAACAGGGATTCAAAATCTCCTAAGAGGGATTTATATGTACTGAATGTATTTCATAAGACTCCTAATAGGGTCCATCCTCTAACAAGGAACTTTCATATTAGTGCATCATTTTGTGGGCATCATTCCCATCGGGGTTTACTCTTTTCAAGAGGTTCCCTAGTCAACATATCTTGTGTTATTGTGCAATTGTGTATGATTATTTTTCTATGGTTGATCAGTACATTGATTATATTGTTTAAAGTAGTTGAATGGATAAATTATCTGATAACTGATTCACCCCCCCCTCTCAATTATCTTGGGGATCTTTACTTTCTAACAAGTGGCATAGGACAGACCACACTGTAAACTTCCACCCATGGTAGCACTCCACCTTCTAGATAGCAACATCCCATGGTGAGGAGGGATGTCCACCACCAAAACACTCATTGTTAACTGTTTCTCTGGATATGCTGCCAGCCTATATGGTAATGCATTGATAGTCCCAATGACTGGTACCTCCCTCTGATCCATTGCACAACATCTGCCTTGAATTGTATCAAATTTAAGACCCAATTTTTCCATAATCTTAAAAGGCATAATAGTATTAGAGGCACCACTATCAATCATACAATTTCTTAATTTCAATCCATTTACAAGGACACTTAAAAAGAATGGATCAATGTTTTCAAGGTTAGCATTGACAGAACTATCCAAATATATAGGAGATACAATTCCCTAAGCAACAACACCTTTCAAAACCCTAGCTTGAGATTCATTGCATGCAACATCATTATTATGCACAGTATCTACCCATGCCATAGCTTTTTCTTTGTGTTCAGAGATCCTCAACAATTCTGACAATGGAACCTTAACTGTAATTTTGGACAATATAGATAACATATCAACAGGAGTAGAGGGAGGAACCTTAATTTGCATTGCCTTAGTGTCCTTTTGCTTATCTGATACATTAGGTGTATTGGCCACCCTCATTTTTTCATTCTTAGCCATTTTGTTAACTGTCTTCTCAATCTCACTAGAAAATCTTTCAACTCCAACTCCCTTAGGCTCACAATTCTTATCTTTTATATTCTTGAATTTCACCATGTGATCAACTTTTGATTTGTTCTCATTAGGCTCTCTAGAGTTGGCACTCTTTATAAACATTCCTACAACTTTTCCATTTGTATCCCTTGCCACCATGCCCCTATTTTGCACTTGGGCAATCATTTCTGTAGTAATCCTATCCATCTCTTCTCTAGAAGGTCTCCTTAAATTTACTAGTTCAGAAGAAGATTTCATCTTACATGTCTTCTTATCAATGCCTTCATCATTAGAAAATACCTCTTGATGAAAAAGGGCCTAAGTGTGTCTCTTCACATTTACATCTGCTTCTTCATCAAAATTAGAATCATCTTCATATCCTAGATATGAAGTAGCCATGTTGCATCCAACATCATCTTGATCTTCTTCTTGATCTATCACCTCATTGCCACAATCTTGATTTGCAGCCATAGAATGTGCAACCACACAATGCTCTGCAGAATGAGGGGACTAGCATGAAACACACCAAGGTATGTCCTCCATGAAATTTATTGAAGCTTTTTGTAGAGGGTTAGGGACACCTCTGTCATTGTTTCCTCTTGCAACAGGGACAACAGGTTTGCCATCCTTCCATTGGGTGATGTAGGGGTAGTTCTGTAATCTATTCTGCTTATTGAAATTATTGTTGAATTGAGGCCTTTCATTGGTAGGAGCACTGATGTTCCTATTTTTAGGTTCCTTCAAATCCTTCAATGCATTGAGCACTTTATCCAATTTATCTTCTTCTTGCCTCCTAGTTCCAACATTCCTATCATTTTATTTTTTGTATTTCTTGTCTCCAAACAACTTAGGGTCATCTCTCTTCCCACCCAACTTCCCTGATATCTTCATATTGTTCTCAATATTGACAACAATCCTAAAATTATCCCTAAGATTTCTTGGTTCCTTGTCCCTCAACAAGTAACCAATCTTTCCATCAAATGCATTGAAGTATGTAGTTAGACAAACATTGTCATCTAACTGCATAACTTGAAAAAAGTTATGTATACCCTTCTAAAATCTCATATTGAACTCAACTGTACATTCATTTTGATTTTTCCTTATGGTATTGAACTCATTCAACATGAAACTAGCATTAGGCTTGTCACCATACTGCTCTTTAAAACATCTCTCAAAAGAATCCCAAGTATCAATACATTTATCAGGAAGTCTCTTAAACCAATCTCTAGCATCCTCCGTTAGAGATTGAACAAATAATTTCATGACTACATCCTCATGCTCTACCTCATAATCATTAAGCATATCAAAAAATAACCTAAGATACTCCTCACAACTAATAGCATTATTACCACCAAACTTAGGTACCTTATCTCTTATATCATTTGGAAAAGCATTTGGGTAGCCTAGTATCCCTTCAAAACTAATTTACCTATAGCTTTCTAGTTGCATAGGTCTTCTTCAAAATCCTAAACTAGTGTTCCCACTAGAATTATTATTTTTATCTACATTCCCACCCACTTGCACATTTGACTATCTATTAGGATCAACAAATGATTTGGTAGATACATTAGGAATTAGATCACTAGTAGTAGCGTTGCTAAGTGCAACAGTAGTGTTCATAGATGGCATACCTAGCTCAGTAGTAGAAGGGCCATGAACATTAGCTGATGAAGCCTTCAAGAACTAGATCTTTCTTCTTTTCTTTGTAATAGCAACATCAACTTCAGCTCTTTCCAACTCTTGAGCAAGAGTTTCATCCTCTTTTCTTTTTCTTTCTATCTCTGTCTCCCTATTTGATTTAGGTGGTGGGACCCCTAGTATTGTTACTAGTTTTCTTGTTTGGGCACCCACCATCTTCTGCTTTCCTTTTTCATTAATAACTATAGTAGGCCTAGTGATCTCATGTCCATTCTTACCCTTAGGCAAAGGAGAATAAATTTGCACTTATTTGATCATAGGGCCCTCTTCATCAAACTCATGGTCTTGCAACAAGTGTTCCTACTCACTTCTTAGAGCTTCAAGATCACCGAAAACATCATGTTGCAACACCCTAGGAGCAGAAGCAAACATCTTGTTTCTCCTTCATTTCACTAATTTTTCTTAAAAGAGACTACCTCTCCATTAGAGTGTTTACCTTTTCAGCCTCTCTCTCCTCTTGTATCCTTTTGTATATGGCATCCTACTCTGCCAACTATAGCCTAAGTGCATTTAGGTCATGTGGATCTATCATGTTGTCTTCAGAGCTTGATGATACTTCCACATCAGTAGGATGCTGATATGGGAAGTGCACTCACCTTGGTTCCATGAGCTGCCTTCTGAATATGTCCTCATCAGGATCTAGATTCGGCCCATAACCCTTTTCTCTAGCATGTTCATCCTGACCTACAGGTAATGAACCCTTATCTTGAAATACTGCTTCTGGGGTATCATAAAATTTGTCTTCAGAGTGGCCACTATCTGATCTGGAACTTATGTCTTTTGAATCTTCCTCATTAGAGGATGCAAGTGGTGCTCTAACTTTGGTATTTCTTTTCTCTCTCACAGGAGCATTGGTAGACTCTTCATTCCTCCTGATCCAACTTTTCTTGTTAGCTCTAGGTAACTGTTCCATAGCAATCTCTGGATTTTTCTTGACAAAAGACCTAGTATTCCTCCTTTTGTCCATGATTTGCAATCTATAGCATTGGTTCTAACCTTTTGAGTCACCACCCACCAAAGTGGCAAATCCTTAATTCAATACAACAGGAAAACAAGAGTGCACTTTGAAAACCTTTATCTCTAGACTCTCCCCAGTAGAGTCACCACTTTGTTGGGGGATCCATTTGATCTTCAACTTGTAGATTTATACTTTGATGGATAAATTTAATGATACTTTGACTCTATCACCACTCCAAAGTCTACAAGGAAGACGGCCAATTAACAAGGATCAACAATGAGATCCTCCTACACTTTGAGACTTAATGCTTAGGAGGGTGTACCCTTGACTCACTTCTCCAAAGGAGTCTCAAAACAATATACAACTATGTCCTTTACTAGATGACTGAAAGATATTATCATTTAAATTTGGGCGTGTGTGGTTGATGACAATGAAATACCTCCAAAGAATGGATCAGTGCCTTAACCTAGGGCAAAGAGTCATCCAATTACATACATCAGCTGAAATATTTTAAATCAAACACTCTTGGGCTCAAGATAAGTGCTTTTCCTATTACCTCTTTCCCTCAAACACTAGGACATCAAATTCTTATTTGGTTGTAAACTCACTAAACTCACCTAGAAGACTTTAATCCTAACTTTGTTAGGAACTTAGAGATGACTTCACAATACTCTTTGTTTACCATATGCTAATACACTTTGTGATACTAACATATATGAGGTCAGAACCCCAACAAGAAGACATAAAAAAATGTAAGATTGGAACTCATTAGCATTCTCATTAACATATTCAGGATCAATATACAATCAAAGCAACACAAAGATAGGAAATAGACCCAAAATCTAGCTCCTCTTTCCTCAAATGTTCATACAATCATAACCACTTGAACTAACTGAAATTCAAAACAAAACCTCAGGACCGAACCCTTACTCTATCAAAAAACTAACTACTTAAACCCCTAGTCACCTTGGAATCCTCAAAGAGGATGCATCATGCTTCGGCTGACTAGGGTTAGGGTTTCAACTACCCAATCAATCAAAAATACAAAAAAATTTATTGTAGGGGAAGAAACATAGGCAACCTAGAGAAAATGAATCTCAAACAGATCTGCCATCATCAGAATCTATGAGAACAGTACAAAACATCAAGGAATTTCCATGAAAACCAGTCAAATTGGCCACCTACAAACACACCTCAAACACAAAACCACACTACTCCTGGTACAAGAACATCATGCCACTAACCATAGAGACCCTCAAATTAGTTGGCAACAACTAGCACCACCAAACCAATCTAAATCGGCCACTAAAACCATAAATTCTGGTACTTCCTATCATTGGAAACCCTCTGCAAATTTGAATTTGAATTACAACAGCTAGTTTCAAAGTGCCAACAACAAATTGACAGTCCACATTTGAATTTAGGTCAACTTTAAGTCCTGACTGTCAAATCATCTTATTTCACAGGCCTTATGATTACCTTTTTAAAAGATCCCAGCCACATTTAGCGAACTGGTGACCAAAGAGATTTTCCAGTTCATGGAATACCTTATCTCTCTGCCATTCAATTTAGCAGTTACGTGAACACTTGTTCGCTGAATTTCTAGTCAATTTGGAGCAATGCCATTCTTCTTCATGAATGAGGGAAGCCTTTTGAATTTTTTCAAGCCACTAAACACTTTGTCAGAACTGCCAAACCTTAGACCCCACCTGGGCCTGCTTTATGCCTCTTGTCAACATATCATTCGTTGTATCCACCTAATCACCACTGACATAGGACCCACCCACTGTAAGCCTTCAAATTAGATAGTGGGTGCAAGATCTCATGGCTCTGACACAACCCATTAGATCATGTGCCAATCATTGATTCTACCACACTGTAAGGCCCCCCTTGAAATATTTAGGCCCACTGACAAATCCTAATCACCTTCCTTCTCAACCAATTAGAACAATGCAAGTCAGCACCACATGTCAGAGGACCCACCCTCATCAGCCATAAAAGAAAATTAGAATCAATGGTTGGTGTAAGATCTCTTGGCTCTAAAAACTTCCATGAGAACTTACGGCAACCATAGATCTTCTGTAGATGTCAGGTCCCACTTATAGACACACCAACAACCAAGTCCCATTGACACATCCAAGTCAGATTCAAAATCAACGGATGGTGTATGATCTCAAAGGGGAAGATTATTCCTTAAGATCATGTGCCAAACATAGATTAAAAAGGCTTCACTATAGGCCCCACTAACAAGATCCTTCTTAGCAACACGTTGACCAATAAGAAACTACCAACTATGCCAACATGGTAGTGGAGCTGCTTAGTTTAAAAGATATGTTACACACAAGAATCAACAGTTTTCTTAAGATCACATGCCTCTGACACACTCAATAAGAATATACACCCACCATTGGATCAAGATGGAGTCAGAGAGTTTGGGCTTGGGAAAATATAGAGGTTGTCGGGACTTTAGGCTTAGGGAAATATTAAGCGCTAGGGACTTAAGAAAAATTAAAGACCGCCGGGTGATAGAAACTTAGGAAAATTTAATAGCTGACCCTGCAAGGTGATAAAATAATAAGGCACATGTGTTAAAAGGTTTTTAAGTGGCCCCAAAAAGTAACATAAAATTAGAACAAGGCTAGGGTAGTACAAAGGGTTTTTCAAAGTAACAGCTAGTTTATGAATTTTTCCTTAGGGTTTAAGGCCAAAGGCATGGAAAAATACTACAGAGGCCAGGGGAAAGATGATGAAGCCATGAAATTTTTTGCACATGCTAACATCATCAAAAGGAGCATTCAAATCCCTATAAGACCTTACATTGGAAGTAAAGGACATGTTGACATTAGTGGTGCCTAATTTGTGCAGCCTAGCACTAGACCCTTCACCTACTTCAAGGAGTCTTTCATACACATGAACAATATCTATGTCTACATCATAAGTAGCATCAAACAATGAGTTGAACTCATATTCATGTGAGTCAGTACTTGATTTGGGAATTTCATTAGCAGCATCATCAAACTCATTATTATCCCTTGTGGCATTAATAGCTTGCTGAAGTTGTTCTTGTTCAAAGTACTTTTGAAAATGGGGTGGCCTATATCATTCACCTTGAAAATTAGGATCATCATTTAGTGTTGCATTCCATTCCTCATATGTGAATTGATACACTGAAGAAGTTTTATCAGAATCATTATCAATATCAATATATGTCTCTATTATATGAATAGGTATGATAGGCTCATTAGGTTTGACAAAGAGTGCCGCAAGATCTAGAGGAATAGGGTATGGAAATGTATCTTCATCAAGGCTATCCTCTAGATTCACTTCTGGAGTGGCAACCTCAATTTCTTGTTCAGGTTCAGGTTCAGGTTCAGGTGCTGACACAAATTTCTTGGTCCCCAAATGAAAGGGAGTCTTTTTAAAGCCTAAGCCACTAGTATCTTTTGTGCGGCGGCCTGTAGCTTCAATGGGTTTTAGTAAGCCATTATCATTTTTCCCTATAGGACCACACCCCTTATAACTGAAGCACTTCATGATCTTGAAGGCTTCACTATATGGTTCTTGCTCTAAATCTTGAGATGGAGTGGTTGTTTCAGCTATTTTTTTTCCTTTATAGATCCATGCTCTGATAGCTTTCTCTTCATCCTCATCTTCTAAAGGCATAGAGGCCCTTACAAAGGCATCATCATAAACTATTTGAGGAGGATCATTAGAAAGTTTTTTGTCCTCAAAAGGTCTCCCATAAGAGCATGGAGACAGAGGTAGAGTAGCCAGTGATAGCATAGGTTCCATTTGGTATTCTCCCATGCCTGTATCCTTAAGTCTCAAAGTTTGTTTCATTTGTTTGAGCTTAGCATCATAAATCTCAGTGGATTCTCTATTTTCTGGAACAAAGATATCTACGGTTTGCACAAGAGTGTTGCAAGAGAAATTGGTATTTGTAGGTATAGTGACTTCCACCCCATGGAATGGAAACTTAATGAATTGATGGTATGTGGATGAAATAGCTTGTATCTCATGAATCCAAGGCCTACCCAACAAGATATTGTAGGCAAGAGGAATATCGAGCACTTGGAAAGTAACATCTCTCTCAACAGGACCTACATAGATAGGCAGCACAACTAAGCCTTGGGACTTGCATTCTTCCTCATCATAAGCTTTGATGGTAATCTTTTTGTGAGGGTCTATATAGTTCTCATCATAACCTAGTTGAGTGAGTAGTTTAGTGGAATAGATATTAAGACCAACACCATTGTCTATGAGCACTTGGTGGATGTTCTTAGGACCTATCATGACCTCTATATGAAAGGGAGTGTTATGTGGGTGACTCAAAGAGTGATCATCTTCTTCAGAGAAGCATAGATAGTGAGGTGAAGTCAAATGACCCATCATAGATTGGAACTGATTGAGATCAAGATCCTTGGGAATGTTTGCCTCAGCAAGGGCCTTATCCAAAATCTTCTTGTGAGCAAGTGAGATTTTCAACAACTAAAAAATGGTAATCTGAGCATTGGTTCACTACAGTTGATCTAAAATGCTATAACTAGCTAAGCTAGCCATAGGAATAGATTTTTTGTTTTTGTTGGTGGGGCCAATAGCAATCTTATCCACAATTTTCTTTAGAGAGGATGTAGGAGTATGAGGTCTCTTATTCACAATTTTCTTTGGAGTGGACCTGGAAGCATTGGGACCTTTCAAAACAACTCTTCCTCATGATCAAGTGACAACATTAGCACAGTCTTGAGATTGTTCAGATTCAGAAAAATGAGATGTAGAGCTATGCAAGATAAAAAGAGTCTTAGATTTGTGAGCATCATTGCTCCCTTTAGAAGTGATCACATCACAATACTCTATGTCGAAAGGTTTTATCATACCAATAACATTGTCATTATTAGTGTACGTGTAATTGACTTTAGCATTGGTATTCTTGGCATTTGAAGACTCACCCTTCTCATGAGGAGGGAAGGGATCCTTAAAAGCTTGGTGATCCAAATTCTTATTATGGTTCTCCACAATGATGTCACCATTGTCAATGAGATCTTAAACTTTATGCTTCAGTTGGAGACAAGTAGAAGTCTTATGACCAATGTTTTGGTGATAGTCACAGTAAGAATTATCATTCCACCAATGAGGTCATGGTTGTGGGTCATAAGTAAACTTTTCTAAAGGAGTAAGAACCTGATTCTCTATAAGAGTTTTATAGACCACATCAAGAGGCTCTCCCAAAGAGGTGAAATCATGCTTGGGTTGAGAGGCCCAAGGTTTATTCTTAGCAAATCATGAAGTTTGTTGATTATCCATTATGGTCTTTTTGACAGCCTTAGCCGCTTGTATATTGGAAGTAAGATTAAAAGTATGCTTTGAAGGCTTCGTAATAACATTATCCACCACTCCATCATTTACTACATCTGTGTTCTTATTGGTAGTCTTTCCTTTATCCTTGTTTTTGGAGAATCCTTGTTTATTGTCCTTATTCAAAGTTAATTCTCCCTTCTTAATTATAAAGGCCACTATCTGCACTACTTGTTTGATCATACTATCAGAAGTAAGAGGACCTTGCAATTTTACTTGGCATCTGAAGTCCGGGACAAGATTGTCCAAGAAAATATCGAGCCTCTCAAACTTTGGTAGCTTATGAGGATAATTTGTACATAATTGTCTCCACCTTTGTAGGAATGTTAGGAAAGATTCTCCTTATCACTGTTTTAAGTTGCAAAGATCCTAGATGTTGACTAGATGCTGAATGTTATGTGGGTAGTGTTGGAGAAAAAGATTAGCCATTTCATCAAAAGTTTTAATACCAGTAGGCAATCTAGAGACCCATTCCATAGTTGGTCTACCCAAACTATGAGGAAACAAGCACATAAGATATGTCTGATCATGCATGAATTCCATAGACAATGTACCAAAATCCCTTAAGTGATCTTGGGGATTAGTTGCATCCAAGTATTTGTCATATTTAGGGAGTTCTACACCTCTGGGAAAAGGTGGCATATGAAGACTTCTATCAAAAGGGAAAGGACAAATGCTTTCCATCATGAATTGTTGGGAAGGTTTGTCTTTACTCCTCACAAGTTGACTAATCTAATCTTGCATTTCTTAGACCATCTTTTGCAACTTTGCAATCTCAATTTCTTCTTCCTTAGCTATGAGTGTTTCAACTTGATAGTCTCAGAGTAACTTGGCCCCTTGTTTAGCTAGCTCAAGGAAGTACTTTTCTTTCTCCTCTAGGAGAAGCATCTCCATCATTTTAATAAGACCCTTATTAGCTTTGGCAATGTCTATATCCTATTGATTTATCACTTCATTTTCATTCCCAAGAATCTCATAAATACTCAAAATCTAATCTTGTTGCTGATCATCTTGGTTTTGATTGAATGGAGGAGGATGATAGAAATAGGCGGGTTGTCGATCACCTTGAGGTTTTCTTCAAGATTGTTCATCATTGTGGGACTACTTTTGGTCATGTTGAGATTGACCACGAGGTTTCTCATTCTAAGGTTGAGCATGATGTGGGTCATTAGAAGATTGACCATGATATTGATTGTTTTGAGATTGATCAAAGGTTTGACTATACTTGCCCGGTTGGAAATCAAACAGATCTCACATCTTGTTGTAGGCTTGTGCAGTACATGAATTCTCAGTGAAATGATATGTCTAGTGCCGAAAGGGTGTGGCCATGGTAACCTTTGGTGAATGAATAGGATCAAAAGATTTAACAAATTCAGGTGAGAAGATATCATCAACAGTATCACTAGGTTCAATGATAGGACTATTCTCAGTAGGATCAACAGGTATGATAATAAGATTAGTCAGAGGAAGAGGTCTTCCAAAGTTGTGAAACAATGAGTTCTCTTGGAAGAATGAGTTGTCTTGGTCTTGAAATGAGAAACCAGGTTGCACTTCAAACAATGGATTAAAACACTCTTGAAACACCAGAGGTGATGGTTGAGATGGACTATCTTTTGAAATATTCAATGAGGAAATCCAGGATATATCACAAAGTTCATATTTCACAACAGATTTAGGAGGATCTATTTCTTGATTAGGAGGTTTTCTTCTACCTTGATCAGGATTCTGAATGGGATAAATCTTGCCACTTCTAGTCATGATAGTCATAGATGAAGATGAAATGAGAGAGGACTTGGGATAATGCTAGACTCGGTCTCTAAGAACAATGCAAAGGAGATAAAGGCTAGAACAACCAAGATGCAAGATGGACTTGGTACAAATCATCAAAAGAGGTGGCTAGAACAACTGAGATAAGACTATCACAACATGAGATACAAAAGGCATAAAGAGATAAGGTAAACCAATGAGAGATGACACAAGTCAAATCAAAGATCAGATGATTCCTAACTCAAAACAACTATTTTTTGATAGTGAACGATAGGAAAGAAGAAAAATAGACCTTGGTCAAAAAGTAGATCAGATAAAAAGTGAAAAATTCAATGGCAAATAGGTCTCTATTTTTGTAAATTGGGCTACAGTCTCACATGAGAGAGGACCAGGCCACATGAGAGAACACCAACCTTCACACAAGAGAACAAAGTCTTGTGCGAGAAAGTGCTCTGAAGAGTGAAACTTCACGTGGGAAAAGTGCAAAATCTGACAATCTGACATAGTTTTTCAGGTTACAGTTGAATTTTGAGGTACAACCTAAATTGATGTCTAACAGAAAATCTAATTTCTCAATAGGTTTGAAGAGCAGTTTAATCAATAATCTCATTTTAGGATTTCAAGCATTTGTTTAAAGACAAAAAGGTTCAAATGTAGTTGTGATATAAGAAGCAGTCATTAACAGACCTATCAAGAACAAAGAAACTTGATAGCATCAGGGGAGTCTTTGTTTGATAATGATTGGATAATTTTTAAGACTCAATAACAAACACATATCTTAGCCCTAAAAAAATGGTGAGAAGACAAAACCTTTTCCCCATTGCTTATGCGCATACATGCACCTCACATAGCCGTGTCACCCCCTAGAGGGCACTCATATTTTTAGTGTTTCCAAGGACTCAATAGTGTACATTCAAAGGTTACCCTTGTAGTAGGGGCTAGTGTCACAACCACCTTCAAGCATCCAAGTGTATGCCTATGATGGGAATCTATGGGAGAGATTCTTCCCCTCCCTACACAAAGATTATTACTCCTTTCAGAGGTGAACCAGGTAGGCCACTAGCTAAGGAAAGTTTTTAATAGGCTTCCGTTCATGATCAAATTTGGTGCCCCTGATACAGGGTTGAGGCCTTGTAGCCACACCAACACTTGAAAGTCATACACCCCTGCAAGAAGGGCTAGGAGTGGCCCCACTCAGTATAACAGATAGAGCCTTCTCAAGATGATAGTCAAAGTCTTAAGGAGGAAGCTAACATGGTTTTGGAGTCTTTAGACTCAACAAAACATTCTTTATTAGAGTGAGGTAGAATCACCGGTGATAGGTACGTACTCACCTGGGTCATTCTCAAAGGTTCAACTTTCGGCAGGCCCTCTAAAGGTGACACTGGACTTGGTTTCGATTCAGGGGTTGGATTTTCTGGTTCTCCCAAAGGGAGAAGAGCATAGTTCTCTATCTCATTTCCTCACCCAAACACATCAAGAAGATTCATCACCGAGTTAGCTTCACTCCACCACAACTACAAGCTTTTGGGTTTTTGTTTCTCTCAAAGATTGAAGAGCATAATCCCTTGGCTAATAAAAGTGTAAAGATTCACTACCTTTCTCCACTTCCCCAAGAATTTTTCATATTAGTAAGATCATTAGGATTTTGGGTTCATTCATGGTCATCACCTCCATGTAATGAAGAGCTAAATTCCCTACTCACTATCAAAATCCTCAAGAAATTTTAACGAAGCCCTATTTAGACTATGTGAATGAAAGCAAGAAACAAACACAACATTTTAGCAAGTCTTTGACTATCATCCTACAATCAAACCATTAGCATGTTTTATGTTCTTGGTCAAACATCCTGTAGAAAATTGTTACACTATGAAAATAATCAGAGAAATAATAAACAACAACAAATAAGAAACTGTCAAAAATTTGAAACAGGAAAGACAAAAAATAAAAATTTTAAACCACTATATCCAAATCTCACGTGAGGAAGCACTCCATAGTGCATGAGAAAGTACAGGGCACCATGCGAGGATGCATCAGCTCACGTGAGAGAGTGCTACAGGGAGTGAATCTTCATGTGACATGCTCTAGATTCTCACATGAGAATCCGTACATAGATAGTACAGATGTACAATAGAGCTTAAATTTCCCATTAGAAAAAAATGAGAATGAGGCCAAAAATTGATCTTTTTACCCCATGGTGGGCACCAAAATGTATGTAGTGGAATGTGGACCTCAAATCCAACTACACACGCAACATGGTCATTACTCACATGATCGAATTAAAAGAGAGAGTATGAATTACTCAATCTGAAATCCATCGTGAAGTGACCTGTTGCCTCCTATGTAGACGGGGTGTTTAATTACTCTCATATTGGAGAGCCAACAACCATAAGACCGATTCTACAACGGAGGATTTTCAAAAGCTATGATGATAAGGAAATAAACTGAATTGAAATAGAATGAGTGCAATTTAATCTAAGATGCTTTAAAAGAAATATGATATTAATCTAAATAGCTTGAAAGGAAATATGAAGTGCAAATTATTCTAAAGTACTTGAAAGAAATATGAGATTAGACTAAGCTATGAGAAAATAAGTGAAACTAAGTATATGAATATGCAATATTAACTAAATGAAAATTGTAATAAAATGCAAAGAAGCTTTGAAATTGAGACACAAAAATACTATAGTTCAATTACTCTAAAAAATTGCTCTCCTTGAATGAAGAAATGAGGCTCATTAAATAGAAAAGCCCGGGAAGAGAATGAAGGGGTTCTTGATTTGAAAATCCTGACCCTTCATTCCCATTTGAGACAAAAATACATAAATTACTTATTAAAAGAATAGAAATTGCCACACAAGGGACCTTTCAAATATTATGAGTTATTAATTCAAAAATGAGTGTCCATTCAAATAACAAGTAATTTTTAATTCCTTTTCATGTATATTAGTCAAATGGGGTGGGTTTAATTTAATTCCAAGTACTTAGGACTTTAGGATTAAATTAATTTATATTAGGGGTAATTTAGCTAATAAAAGTTGAAGAATTTAGGAATTAATTTTAATATTTGATTAATGCAATTTAGTTTTTTTGCAATTGACATCATGTCAAATTAAGTCAGGTAGGAGAGAGAAAATTGCCTAGGAAACTAGGACTTTGGAGATGTAAAATTGACGAAAATTCACCAAAATTGATTGAATTTAATAGGTGCCAATTTTAGGGTATTACAACTCCAAACTACTATATGACTTTGTTGCCATAATGACAACACTATATTAAGTCATATACATCAGTATAGCCAACTTGCAAACAAGTTATTTAAATTTTTTTGGCAGTAGGTATTATGTATTGAAAGATTCTAGAAATGGAAAGTTTGATTCTAAAGGTGATGAAGGAATATTTCTTGGTTACACATCAAAGATAAAGGCATATAAATGTTTAATCAAGGATTCTAACAAAATAGTTGAAAGTGAAAATGTAAGAGTTGATGAATTTTTGAAAAGAATGAAGAGGATAGAAAAAATGAACCTAAGGGCTATAAAATTTTTGTTTATATACAAGATGGTAATTCAATTAATACAATCGAGCAACAACCAAAAGGTACTAATGAACAAGATGAGCCTCCATCAAGAGAGGAGAACAATGAAGCACAAGCTAATGAACCTATATTAGAAAAATATATGAGAAGACACCACTTATTGAGCCAAATTATTGCAGACAAGAATGCAAGAGTGTTGACAAGAAGTAACTTATAAGATAACACTTGTTTAATTTCTAAATTTGAGCCTATATTGGTAAAGGATGCACTAGAGGATGAAGATTAGATGAATGTTATGAAAGAAGAAATATATCAAATTGAAAAGAATAATACATGGTCACTGGTGTTGAGACCTAAAGATAAGAATGTGATTGGAACAAAGTGGATTTTTAGAAATAAAATTAGTGAGAAAGGAGATGTGATCAGAAACAAAGCTAGACTAGTCTGCAAAGTGTGTGCACAAGAAGAAGGTATTGACTCTGGTGAGAATTTTTCCCTTGTTGCTAGATTAGGAGTAAGGATATTTCTTGCATATGATGCATAAAAAATATTTAAAGTTTATCAAATGGATGTTAAATTTGCATTTCTAAATGGAATACTTGAAGAAGAAGTCTACATTGAATATCTTGATGAATTTGTTGACAAGAAAAATGAGAACATGGTCTACAAGTTGCATAAAGCTTTATATGGATTGAAGCAGGCTTCTCGAGCATGGTATGAAAGAATGAACTCTTATTTAGTTAGGATTGGGTTTGAAAGGACTAGTGATAACAATAATTTATACTTGAAATGTGATAAATCTGATGAAATTTTGATTGCTAAGATATTTGTTGATGACATTATATTTGGTGGAAATGAGATAATGTATAAGCCATTTGTTGAGGAAATGAGAAAGGAATTTGAGATGTCTATGATAGGAGAGATCAAATTCTTCATTGGACTTCAAATAAAAAAAGTTAAATATGATATCTACATCACTGAATCTAAATATATCAAGAAGATCCTAAAAAGATTCAATATGAAAGACTCAAAACCGGTTGGAACATCGATGACTACTGGTTGTAAATTGTCAAAAGAAGATGATTTACTAAGGAGGTGAATGAAACACTTTACCGATACATGATTGATAAGCTACAATATGTTGTACACAGTAGACCTAAGATTGCACATTCAGTTGGTATTTTTGCAAGGGTTTCAGAAAACCCCAAGGAAATATACATTTGTCTGTAGTTAAGAGGATATTCAGATATTTGAAAGGGACAAAAGATTTATGTCTATTATACAAGAGGAGGAAATTTTTATCTTAAAGTATATAATGATGCTAATTGGGTATGAAATATTGATGACAAGAAAAGCATTAGTGGCAGAGCTTTCTATTTAGGAGAAAGATTAGTGACATGGTTAAGTAAGAAACAAAGCTATATTTTACAATCTACTACTGAAGCTGAGTATGTGGCAATAGCTATGAATTGTTCTAGTATTGTATGGACCTACTGGAAGGTATACATGAAGAGATACCTGATCCTATTACAATTTAATGTGATAATACTAGTGCTATTAATATATCAAAGAATCTGGTGATATATATATATATATATATATATATATATATATATATATATATATATATATATATATATATATATATATATATATATATATATATATATGTATGTATATAAAGTATCACTACTTGAGAGAGAATGTATAGGATAAGCATGTGACATTGGAGTATGCAAACTCTAAGCAGAAGATAGCTCTTATATATTTACTAAACCATTACCCAAATATTCTAGTTTTGAGTATCTCCAAGGTAAGTTAGGGGTTCTTTCCCTATCCAATATACATTAAGGAAATATGCATGCTACATCAATTCAAGAAATCAATACAATATCTATCTTGTGAGTTGATGTTAGTATTTCACTCTTTGGGTGAAGCTTGAAGTTGTGAAAAAAAAAAGATTTGTGACTGTAATGAAATATCTATATACTTGAGGTATATCTTAGAACTTTATGTTTCTTTGGCATTGTTGTCAAAGAGGAAGAAGTCTATTTATCTATAAGGGAGAATAATGTGAAATTCATATGTTAGAGGGAGAATACAATAAGAGAATCAGATAAAGAGAGATAAATATAGTAAGATGGAGACAAATCAGATGAGTATAGTAGGAAGATGAGATGTAAGAGAATGTTGTTGATAGAATCACAAAGAGAAGAGACTGCAAATAAAAGATCAGAAAAGGAGAAGTTACTACTCAGAGGGAGTACAAGATATGAATGATAGTGAAGTGTACCATCATCAATTGAACACTAAATTTGTTAGTGTTGACATCAATTCCCAAGAGGGAGATTGTTATCATAACTGATAATAATGTTGATGATTGATTATCTAATGGAGCTGGTGATGCAGACTGACCAAGATCAGAGGTATACATGATATTAGTAGAATGGTTAGATCAGTTATAGTCTTGTCATAAATAAATTGATTTCTAGTTTATATTATGTTTCCATATCATTTGGTAATGATATAAGATGAATAAGTTAAGGAGAAGAAGAAATGAGAAGTTGTGAAGTTTTAGAACTTAAATGGGAAATTGATATAGACTGGACAATGATTTGGTTATGTTGGTATAATTTTTTTCTACTGAACATATGATAAATGTTAAGTCGGTAAAGCATGGTGATAAATATTTGACAACTCAGTAAGATAAGTTGTTATGGCTACCAAGATGGAAAAGTCACTCGGTAAGGTAAAGGTGAAAAGATAGGTCACTCGGTAAAGAGGAAAGGTTTAGGCTCCGAGCAGTTAACTGAAATTTTAAGTGAAGAACACCAAGCAAGAAAAAGAAATTAAATATGGATGGAATCGATATTTAATGATTAGCTATGATGAGCTGGATGATCATGATGATGAGGAAAGTTAGTCACAAAGATCTACGATTATGAAAGTTCAAGTTCCTAGGTGAAAAGGAAATGTGTTATCAAGAACCAGATTCGATGAATAATGAAATGGATGGTCAAGATTAATTAAAGGAAAACATAATAGATGAGATTAAGAGGAAAAAATTGTCTATATCAAGGATGATCTTTTATGGACAATAGGATGGAAAACGGAATAGTTGAAGGGTTACCGACTATTGTAGAGAAGAAGAAACAAAGAGATTTTGAGTGGGAAAATAATGATTTGATGAAGTGTTGATGCGAGTGGAAGATGAAGAATTGAAGTGAAGATTGAAGAGTGCATAAGGATATGATTAACCAAAGATAGTTGCACATCTAAAGGTCATTTTTATTACTATTTCTTACTAGCATTTGTAATAGAGAAATCTCTTAATAGAGTAGACTTAATAGTCTTATTGTAAATCCTTGAGGAAGGTGACATTCTAAAAGAGTGTTTAAATCCCTCTAACAAGGCCACTCCTAACAGGGTGAAGATCTAAACAGATTTGAAGATCTAAACAGTCTTTATTAGAAGATGCTAGGGATTGATATAAAAATTTATCTAATGCTTCCATTAATTCATGGCATGAATTCAAAACATCATTTAAAGAACAATGTGGTGATCGGTTTGATGCAAATTTTTCATTAAATGAGTTTACAAGCATCCAAAAAGGAAGTAATGAAGTACTGGGTAGTTTCAATTCAATATTTATTAAAGTGTACAATAATATTCCTTTCCATTTAAATCCCCCTGACCCTCTATGTCTGATTTTCTACATAAATGACTTTGATCCTAAAATGGGATATGAGATGAGGGGTAGGAATCCAATTGATTTGAAAGATGCTTTTAAGATTGCCTTGAACATTAAGAATAATATAAAGGATTCTAGTATAATTAGGAAGAGGGATTAAGTGAAAATTTTGTAGAATCCTAAGCATCACCAACCTAAAACCAATAGATATGAATAAAAACTTGATAGGGTGATGAATAAATTTAAATATATTGATAATAAGACTTCTAGACGTGATCTAAGGAGTATGCATTACAATACAAATTGGAGGGTGACGAGACAATATTATGGAGTGTTTTGTTTATGATTTTCTAAGAATAGACTTGCATATCTTATGGTTTTCGTGAACATTGTACAGTCTTTTATGTTTCTAAGTTTTAGCTATATGTATATTTGACACTTATGAAACTTAAGGACAAGAATGAATATATATATATATATATACATATATATATATATATACATATATATATATATATATATATATATACATATATATATATATATACATATATATATATATATATATATATATACACACATATATATATAGATAGATAGATATATCTATATATATATATATGTATGTATATATATATATATATATATGTATGTATGTATGTATGTATGTATGTATGTATGTATATATATATATATATATGTATGTATGTATGTATGTATGTATGTATATATATATCTATGTATATGTTGGTATTAAGCAGAATTGCCACTAGTGACAACACTTATTTGCATTCTTAGAGCAAACCGAGCAGAACAATGCAAACCAAGAAAGATAGTGCAAACCGAGCAGGATAGTGCAAACCAAGCAGAACAGTGCAAACCGAGCAAGATAGTGCAAACCGAGCAGAACAATGCAAACTAAGTAGAACAGTGCAAACCGAGCAAGACAGTGCAAACCGAGCAGAATAGTGCAAACTGAGCAGAACAGTGCAAACCGAGCAGAACAGTGCAAACCGAGCAGAACAGTGCAAACCGAGCAAGACAGTGCAAACCGAGCAAGATAGTGCAAACCGAGCAGGACAATGTAAATTGAGTAACATTATGTCTATCGAGTCACTAGTATTTACTGAGTTCAAAACCTATCGAGTGGTCAGTATGAACCATGCCTTCACTTCTACTAAGTGCATGACGATGCCGAGTAATGCAGTGGACGCCGAGTATCAGAAAGTCACCGAGTTAGTTTGCAGGAACCGTGTAACCATACTTGGGTTGACTTAGTGGCACTTATGTTTATTTGTCAAGCCGACTTTGTAATTGTAATTGTAATTAATTGTTTAGACTTGTCTATAAACAATGTTGTAAAAATGTCAAGATGGATGTATAAGTATGAATGTGAAAAAGAAAGAAAGGTAGAGATAAGCGAATTACAAAGGGCTTCAGTAGTGTAAGGAACAGAAAAGACAAATTCATCACAGAAGGTGATCAGTACATCAGCGAATCTCAATCAGCAATCCAGTTGCAAAGCAAGAGATCTATTGTTTCATCCTAACAGGTGAATCAGTACTAAAATCCTTTAACCGGGTAGACTTAACAGTCTTTTGTGAAATCTCTTTACCGAGTGCATACTTCATTGTATGTTTGTAAATCCTTTAACAGGGTGGATTTAGCAATCCTTATTGCTCCTAGCAGGGAAGATCATCAGAAGTGATCAATTGTAAGCCTTAACCGGCCAACTTTATTCTGCAGTACTAAAGCTTTGTGGGTTTCATCCCCACCCCAGTTTTACTTTCATTTTGGAAGGTT